>JANKKB010028130.1:0-13229 GCA_026225775.1 Bursera palmeri | reverse complement strand
TTCTTCAACGAACACCAATAATCCAGTGAAAAGGTCGCTCTTTTCACCGAAACCCAACTCTTCCAACTCGTTTCACCGATGAGTGTCCCTTTGCCAGAAAAGTTACAGTTTTCACCGAAAAGTTGCAGCTTTCATTGAAAATAAACAACTCCTTCACCGACGAAAAAACTCGTTCACCGCCAGGTGTTGCTCTCCAGTGAAAAGGTTTTGGCTTTCACCGAAAAGACACTTCTTTCCACTGATTTTTCGGTTGCTCTGTTCGCCTTCTCTCTTCCTTCACTAAAAAAGGTTAATTCTTTCTCTCCTAAAACGGTAGCCACTCTGAGTAATGCAATGGGTTTCCTCTTCTCTCTGCTTTAGCGATGAAGAGTTTTGCGGGAAATGGAAACGTATGAGACTAAGGGACATATTCATGCAGACATGGTGCCAGGTGTTGCTCTCCAATTTGTTATATGTCATTCTTCATTTAATGGCATCGGTTAAGTAAACGAAGGATGCTGCAATTACTTTTATATCCTTTAATTACAAAGTTTATTTAACGTCTGTTATATATTTGGGGGCTTAATGTTAGTTTAATATACTTATGGTTCTACATGTTTTCAAGGCATATAATTGGGGGCTTAGAGTAAATTCCCCATTTATTTTATCAGGATAAATTTAAAAAATATATTTAATTTTATATTTTTTTAAATTAATATTTATCATCTAAAAATCTATCAATCATAAAATTAATTTAATATTTATCTGATAAAAAGGATTTTATTTGATGAAATAAAATTTCTTTTAACAAAATAATTGGTCTTTTAGATGAAAGGAGACTATTTTCTGTATCAAAAATATTATATCTGATGTATTTTTAGAGAGTAAATATTAGTTTAGTAAAATTTTACAGCTAAACGTTTTCTTAAAATTTATCTAGAGACTAAGAGTCAATACCCCGTTTACAAACTCTTTTGTGTATCTATTTATTATCTTAGGAAATTTTATAATTTTGATTTAATTAAAAAATTTTATTAAAATTTGATTTATTTTTTAAAAATTTAGACCTTATGATCCGTTAAACACTCAAATGTTTGATGGATATTATTCAATGCTTGACTAAAATTTTCAGATATGCCAAATAAATAGTCATAACATCTAAATATTTTAAAAACAGATTAATTTTTAAACATCTTCTTTGATAAATCCGTTTTTATTAAAATATATTTAAAATATCATTAAAATAGTCTTTTATTTTTGAAAAATATTATGTATAACGAAACAATCATATAAATGAATTGATACAATATACTATTATGTGATAATCACATAAAGTAAAATATGTTCAGATGATTTTTTCATCGTTAACTAGAAAGGTTCAAAGTTGATGTAAATTTAAGGAAAATAAAAGGAAGAGCATCCATTAATTGATTAAATTTAGTAGAATAAGACATGATCCACGTCACAAATAACTTGGATTGGACCGACTAAAAAAATATATAATATAATTGCATATAGAGGGAGACCCACATTATGGACCTATATAATTATTTTTGTTAAATAATTTGTGATAGAGACAGATTAGACTGCCTTTATAAAAAGGATTTAGAAGACCATGTACGTTGTTACAACTTTCCACAGTAAATTCCCCCAATAATAAATAAAGACAAAACATTCAGGTTCGTTGAATTTCCATACATTTGAAACACGAGTGACATTAAAGTCCGAAATAGTAACAAATTGTCTAAAAGAGTAAGTACCTTTAATAACCGCATAAAATCATCCAATTTTATATTTAATTACTTAAACACCCCAATTCATAATAAACAAAATTACAAAAAATTTCTACAATTCTTTTTCTTTAATTAAACTTAGATAAATTGAATATTTCTATCTCCAAGGATGAAAGAATCATATAGCTTTAATTAATTAAAAAACCGATTTTTGTAAGACTTTATTAAATGATTTATACCGTTTATATTTAACGTTAAGTCTTTATTTACTTTTCTCTCACCAATTTACAAAATAAAATATCAAATTATTTTTGTTCTGAATAAAAAGTTATGATTTTTTTTTTTGAATTATTTTGCTAGGAAGCATAGTATACTGAGCGATAGATTAAAGGTATTAAGGTAATTTTATTAAAACATTGGACTAATGTATGCTATTGTCTTAATGTTAATTATTATTTTGGACCTTTTACATTAATGTTTCAAATTTATAGATTAGCGTATTACTTTGATTAAATGCACGAGATCTAAATGTCTTTACCTTTTTTTTTTTATTGATCATAATTAAAATAAAAAATTATTATTTTAGGGTAGGAGGAGAAAAGAGGGAAGCTACGGAAAAGCTTGAATTGTATTAATGTAATTTTTATATGGAATAGAGTAATGGGGTCATTCCCAATTTTCGAATTGGCAAGGATATTTATGATACCAATTATTGAAATGGGAATGGAAGACTTTAGCTACCCTCGTTAATCGTTGATTAATTTCCTCTCTATAGTTGGCTTTTATTATTTTGTACGAAAAAATCCATGTCAGCGCCTATGAAGGATGTGGACTACTTGCCTTGTAATTAAAATGTTATTGAATTTTTTAGTTTGGACTTATCAAAAGCAGGAAGATTGATTAGAAACATGCTTTCTGGAAATATTTCGAAGGAGAGATTTTTTTCTATATTATTAAATCTAATTAATATCCAATTACGCATAAGTATTAATCCAATACGCAAGTAATACTTCAATGCATGCATCTAATTCGAATACGTCATTTTCTTCTCTATCATCACTTTTGCAGCTCAAATACAGTTATTTTATTTATTTTATTTTTGCCTTGCTCTGCTAGAATCGGCTCACTATGAACCTTGAACCCACAAATATTTTCTCATCCGTATTTACGCATAAAAATTAAGTTAAATATGGTCCTTCTCTTTCGTGAACGTTTGCATTTTTATAAAAAACTCAACCTGATAGAGAAGGATAAAATTTTATGAATTTCTGTCACTTATTTTATGGAAGAATTGAACTGCTTCATGTAAGAATAGAGAAACCGAATTTTTTACTTTTAAAAAAATAAAATTAAAGTTGATCTTCACAATTGAAAATTTTTACAGATGGAACTATTTGTACCAAAATAATTACTCTAGTACCAATTGTTCTTTTAAAAAATAAATATTACCAAAACATCTTGAAGTAATTTACTATAAGGATGGATCTTATAATTCAATAAAATAAAATAAATCTTTTACACCCATTTTTTAACACATCCAACTTAATTTGAACCTTAACTCTATTTTCTTTTTAATTAGAAAATTAGCAAGAGACAAAAATGTTAATACATATCTAAATCATGGAATGGAGAAGGAAAACACTATATTTTTATTAAGATTTTGTTAGAAATATGTTCTTACAGTAAGACACTTTTTCTCTAAATATTAACCGTATTGTCAAATAAATAAATAGTTATTTTATTCACTAATCTTTCGAGTCTCTTTTAATCTCTATTTTATATTAATGATCAAGGATCCAAATCTTATATATTAATTAAGTTACCAGTTATATCAGGTTGTCATATATGATAGACCTGAAACTTAAATTAAATCTCGAATTAAGTTTACAACCTATAAACAGAATTGGGCTCTCTGTTTGGACAAGGTTGTTGTGTCGTTTACTTCCGAAGGGATGATGCATCTCGAATCATTAAAGTGAAGACATTAAGGCAAAGACACTTGTGTATAATGTATACATTGAATTGAGTCCCATAAAGTTTATAGTTCACTATAATTATCGTTATTGTATACATAAACTTCACACCGGTGTAACTTAGGCATATCTACCTTAATCTTGAATAGATAGTGTATATCTGCTTTGCAATCTGCAGCTTTTTTTATTAGAATAGAAAGTGAGATCTTTTGTTATATAGGTCAATACTTTGGCTAGTTGGGACTATAGTTTTGTGAGACAAAGAACATTATTTTATAGATAAGGAATTTATAACTCCATAAGGTTTAAGGGATACCTTCTTGAGAGCTTTACTAGGGCTTGAATGATAAAACTTGGTCAAGTGTCTGATGAAATAAGTTTATTAAACTAATTCATTCATTAGATGTAGAATTGTTTTCAATGGTGAGGATGTAATTAAAAGGTCAAACAGTAAACTTAACCCAGCTTCAATTATCGGTATCCCATGAGGGTATTTATGTATCTCTTGCCTAATGGATGCAACTTAAAGATATAATTTTAATCTAAATAAAATGATCAAGTTTGCTTGTAATTAGAAGATTTAATTTAAGAGTGCAACTATGGCCTCATAGTGGAGTTGGCCATATTAGCAGATTACGCCAAGTCTTTTGGATCTTGTTATTAAATATATTCATAAGGTCCATCATATGACTTTTTATTCACATCAAATATTTATTATGTACCGAGAGAGAGAACTATAATTTATTGGGTTTTATTTGATTTTACCCATAAATTAAATTCTAATATTTTTGTATTTGGTGTTTAATTAAAGTTGAGCATATGGGAATTTGATTCATGTTGATTTTTAAATTTAAAAAGAATAAATTTTCATTTTTTAAAACTAAATTTGATTTATTTTTCCTTTTAATTTAAAATTTAAAATCTATAGGCTTCGGTATTATTTAAAATGGTTTGAGCTTATTAGAATAATACTTAGGTTGGGCTTATTTTTTAAAACAAGGGACCTACGTGTTTATGAGCTTAAGTGATTAATTAAGTTAGTCTTAACTGCCTTCCAAGCCCATTCCAATTTTGCCTAGCCATTGAGGGCCTATTTGTAAAATCATGCTATTAGGGTTAATTGAAATAACCCTAGGAATATAAGAGCATACTTACAACATATTTTTCATAACTTCTTCTTATTCCTTAGCCCTTGCTGCCCCATGCTCTCAACCATTACACACAAAGTTTATTTTTCTTTGTATTTTACATCATCTATCTCGCTATTAAAAAAAATACATATAAGGTAGTACTATATGTTTGCTTGCCCACTCTTGCTCCTTTTGAGTGATTTTAAGTTAGATTCGAGAAGGTTTTATGATTGAATACAAACTTAAATCTGATTAAGGTAGTATTACTTCTTTTTAATTAATTATAAATGCAATGATCTGATTATCTTGTGTTTCAAGTTCATGAAAAGATCAGTTTTTAAACTTATAAAATCCTTTACGGCATGAACCAATCCTATCAATAGATTTTATTATTATTGGATTAATTAGATAATTACTGTTTCATGAGATTGTCAAATATCATGTCTGTGAAATTTTGGATGGCTCAAATTTTTAAGCAATGTTTATAAATCCTAAAAGGAAAGAAATCCTACTTGAAATAAGAGAATCTTATTTAAACAAGAAGGAAGTAGATTTCTATTACAAATAAGAAAGTATTGGCTCAACTAGAAAATGAAACTATAAGATGATTCTAATTCCTATATAGTACAAGAATTTCACATTGCTTAGAAAGCAATAGATAGGAGTACAAGAGCACTACATAAAGACATTAGTTCTTTGATTAAGAGTATCTTATTTTCTGAGAGTTGCAAGGTGTCTTCATAGCAATCTAGTTGAGAGAAGTATAGAAGAGAGAGTAGATCAATCTTTCGGAGATTATTCTAGTGAATTAAAATTAAGAGATTAGTTTGTTCTCAAGAGGTCTTTGTAATCTTCTTCTGAGGTTTTTTTCTTTATAAAGATTATTCGTCATTGTCCTGTGGATGTAGACATATTACCGTACCATATAAATCTTGTGTCTTACTCTTATTGTTGTGATTGATTGTTCTTTGGCTTGTAATTTTCTTTTTCAATTGGGTTAGTTGTTTGGGTTGTTTTAGGCTGTGCTTAGTATTTCTTAGATTAGATTGGGTCAATCGAAGTTTACTTTACTAGTATCAACCCAAGATTTTTAATAAATGGTATCAGAACCTGTTTCCTATCTGCTATTACTCACGGAGGAACTGTTCATGGTGGTACTATTCATGTATACTGTTTATAGTTACTGTTCATACTCATAATTACTATTCATGATTACTGTTCATATATATTATTTATGGTCATTGTTTACGGTGGCACTTTTCACAGTACATTGTTTTGGTATTTGGCAAGATGGCTTAAAAAGAAGCGATCATTATGTAAAGGTTTATGGTTTCGATGTTCTTCGATTCAATAGAAAAAATAATTTTAGTAGATGGCAGACGACAATAATGGATATTCTGATCAATACTAATCTAACAAATGTGGTAGATGGGGAACCAGTATTGATTCCACCTGATTATGATGTAACAAAGTTTTTTAAGATGGATAGGAAAACTTGTACTACTATTTGTTTATGTCTTGATGCTGCAGTTGCACATAATTACCTTGATAAAATGATTGCGAAGTGTATTTGGGACAAGTTAGGGAAGACCTAACTTAGGAAGGATAATATGAGTTTGCTTTATCTTCAGAAAAGGCTCTTTACGTTCAAGATTGAACCAAGTAAACTTATAACTAATCATGCTACAGATTTTGAATGCTTATTTTCAGAATGCAAAGATTTAGAAACATCTTATGATAATAATATCAAGTCTCTGTTATTTTTTACTTCATTATTATTTGAGTGGGAGACATCAATTCATATGTTGGTAACAAATAATACGGAGAAGTCAGTCTATGATGATGTTCTTGCTATCGTTCTTACAAAGGCTACTATAAAAGATATGGCTAATGATGCAGAACAACATGAGCTGATGGTCAGAGGTCAGAATCAAGGTGGTACGAGTAATGAGAACAAGCAAAGTAGCAAGAAGAATAATAAAGGCCGCTCAAAATCTCGTGAGAGAGATATGAATAATGTTGAGTGTTTTGGTTGTCACAAGAAGGACCACTACTGACGTGATTATCCTAATAAAAAGGATAAGGGTGTCAATGAATAGAGAATTGACGACGCAAATCTGGTTGAGTCTATTTCTGGTAGTGTTAATGGTGATATTGATGCTATTGTTACGAGGGACTTGGCAGAGGTATTAATGGCTAAAGTTGATAATTATATGTGTAAGGGATAGGTGTTTGATACCATGACATCTTACAATTTGTGTCAAATTAGGGAATGGTTTACCACATATTATGAGAGCAAGGGTAGATCAATTCTTATGAGGGATTCAAGGGCATGTAACATAATAGGTGTTCGAACTGTTCATTTCTAATTAGTAGATGAGTCAATCAGATAACTCACTAAGGTTTGTCATGTATTGCCTCTTTCTAAAGGGCTGATTCTTCTTGGGGTACTTGAGGCTCAAGGTTTTAGTTTTGTAGGTGTGAATGGCCATTGTTGTGTATACAACGGTGATAGATTAATGCTCATAGGTGTTATACATGCTAACTTCTGCTTTCTTAAAGGAGATACGGTTGAAGGTGGACCTATGGTCTTAGAGGTTCTAGATAAGAAAAGTATGGCCTAAACTTAGTTTTGACACATGCGCTTAGAGCATATAGGTGAGCAAGGTTGAAGGCTTTAAGTAAGCGAGGCTTGCTTGAAGATAAGCAATTAGGGAAGTTAGATTTACGTGAGCATTATATCCTAGGGAAGCAAACTTAGGTGAGAGTTGATACAACTGAGTAGATGACTGTGGATATAGTTGACAACATCCACATGAACGTATATAGGCCTTCTAAGGTAGTTTCCAAAGGAGGTTTCAAATGGTTTGTTAGTTTTGTTGCACCCTAAGTGTGACAAATATAGGATGGATCTCCTATATGGAGAGGAGATAATTTTGATAATGAGAGTGATTCTATGTAATTAGGGGATAATAATTTTGAAAATGGTTCACATAGTAGTTTGTCGAGTTCTAATCATGGTGATGAGAGTTCTAGTTATGGTAACGACGGATTAGGAACACAACAAAGATTGAGCCAATAACTATTTTAAAAGAGGTTCATAAGGATGAATCTAATGAATAGCAATGGTAGGAACAACATGTTCCTCAGCTGTCTTTGGTAGCTTAAAGAGAACGTCGGGTTATTAGAGCATCCATTAAATATAGATTTGAAGATATCACAGCCTATGTGTTTTATGTTTATTAAAAGTATAAGGATGCGTCTACTACATATAAGTAAGCTTGTAAGACCATGCATATGGATGAGTGAATGATGACTATGGATGAGAAGATCAAGTTTCTTCACAAAAGTGAAAGATGACTATGGATGAGGAGATGAAGTTTCTTCACAAGAATCATTTATGAAAGCTAGTGACACTTTCAAAGGGAAAAAAGGCCATAAGATGTAAATGGATATATGCTTTGAAAAAAAGCATTCCAAATTCTAAAGGGAAATCAACCGGTGTAAGATTTAAGGAATGATTGGTCACTAAAAGATTTGTACAAGCTAAAGGTGTGAATTACAATAAGGTTTTCTCTCCAGTGGCTATGCACACTTTGATCCATATTCTTTTAGCTATGGTGACGTAGTTTGACATGGAGCTCAAGCAACTAGATGTCAAGACTACTTTCTTACATAAAGATCTAAAAAAGGACATTTATATGGTTCAACCGGATGGATTTGCTATTGCTAGAAAAGAGGATAAGATATGCAAACTTAGAAAGTCCTTGTATGGGTTGAAGCAAGCTTCTCGATAGTGGTACCAGAAGTTTGATATTTTTATGTTGGAGCTAAATTTATATGTAGTGAGTATGATCATTGTGTGTATTTTAAAAGGTGAGATGGTGGATCTTTTATTCACTTATTGCTTTATGTTGATGATAAGTTAATTACTGATAAAAACATACATGAGATAAAGTTGCTAAAGATCAAGTTAAGCAAGAAGTTTAAGATGAAAAACTTGTATCTAGTGAAGAAGATACTAGGGATGAAGATAGTAAAGCATAGAAAGCTTGGAAGATTATCTTTATCACAAGGGAAATATCTTGAGAACATAGGTACTAGATATAGCATGGATAGAGCTAAACCGGTTAGTACTCTCTTGGCTTCTTATTTTTAGCTTTTGGGATTAGATTCACCTGCTACTCTGACAGAGAAGGACTACATGTTACAAGTTCCTTATGCTAGTGTGGTTGACAACTTGATGTATATCATGGTTTGCATATGTTATGACATTGCAGATGCAGTGAGCTTGGTTAATAGATATATGACTAATTTGGATAAGACACATTAGCAGGTGATCAAGTGAAACTTGAGGTATCTTCAAGGTATATTGGATATTGGTTTGATTTATAAGAGATTATCACAATTTGCTACAAAAAGGTATGTTGACTCAAACTATACTGGTGATTATGAAGCATCGATCTACAATGGGTTATTTTTTTATATTGGCGTGGGGTCCTATATCTTTGAGGTCTATGTTACAGTTGGTAGTTGCCTTATCTACGACATATGAAAAGTATATATCAATGATAGAGGTAGTGAAAGAGGTCCTATAGCTTCGAGGTTTGGTTTATGATCCGGATGCGATTTACAAGGTTATTATAGTTCTTTTTGATAGTTAGAGTGTCATTCATTTAGTTAAGAATCAAGTTTATCATACAAGGACCAAGCATATTGATTTCAGGTTTCACTTTATCAGAGATATTATCGAGGATGATATGGTAATCCTATAAAAAGTGGATATAAAGGAGAACACAACTCATATGATGATGAAGATGGCACCGTTGGTCAAGCTAGAGCATTGTCTCAACTTGATTAAACTCTTTCATTGTTGGTATCCCATCAGGATAAAGGACGACAAAAATAAACAAGTTTATCTTGGTAGTTTTAGTTTGAGATGAATAAATTATTCGCCAAGGTAGAGATTATGAAATTTTGGATGGCTCAAATTTTCAAGCAATGTTCCTAAATCGTAAAAGGAAAGAAATCTTACTTGAAATAGGAGAATCTTATTTAAATAAGAAAAAGAAGTGGATTTTTATTACGGAAAAGACTAATCAAATATTTAATTAAGTATGGTTCAACTAGGAAATGGAACTATAAGAGGGATTTTGATTCCTATATAGTATGAGAATCCTATATTGCTTAGAAAATAATAGAAAGGAGCATAAGAGCTCTGTATAAAGAAAGTCTAGTTCTCTAGTTGAGAGTAACCTATTTTCTGAGAATTAAGATGTTTTTTCATAACAATCTAGTTGAAAGAAATATAGAAGAGAGATTAGATCAATCATTTGAAGATTATTCTAGTGAATTAGAATTGAGAGATTAGTTTGTTTGCGAGAGATCTTTGTAATTTTCTTGTGGGGTTTTTTCTTTTATAAATATTGTTCATCATTGTCCTGTGGTTGTGGGCATATTTCTAAACCACGTAAATCTTGTGTTTTACTATTATTGTTGTGATTGATTGTTCTTTGGCTTGTAATTATCAATTTCGTTCCCGTTAGTTGTTTGGGTTATTTTATGCTGTGTTTAGTATTTCCTAGATTAAATAGATTAATCAAAGTTTACTTTGTCGGTATCAATTTGAGATTTTTAACAATGAATATGTTATACAAATAAGATTTTGGGAATATAATTTTTGATGGGATTGGTGAAAGAAAAGATATTAAACTTTTGGTGGTAAGTGGTGTTCGATTGGTGAGAGAAAGGAGTTGAAACAATACTACATTTTTATGTTTTCAAGTCCTTACAATGCTTGTTTGGAAAGTGATAAGTGCGCAAAAGTGTACTCAAAAACATCATTTGGCTAGGAATAATTATCAAATGTTGAGTTTTATTTATGATATTTTCATGATTTTTTGGTTAACTAGATTTTATCAAGGAAAAGTCCAAGATTGACTACTGAATCTCAACTTAAGTCTAATTAGCAAATTAATTAGAATTTATAGTAAGAGAAAACTTATAGCTTCCAATTTTGAAAAGAAGACAACCATGGAAACTAACTAGTTGCAGTATTTTTGCCATAACTTTCTACTCTTATATCAAATTAAGATGATTCAAACATCCCTAAAACCGTAATAGAACTCTCTTACAATTTTGGATTTCACAAAGAAGATGTCACATTCGGGAAACCTTTATACAGGAATCCTAGGAGTGAACTATGTAAATGTGATAAAATAAATTGAAAATCATGCAAATATTCATATAAAGGTTATAATCCATAATTTATACATAAAACATATAATTATACATAATATTCGAAAATTCTTTACATAGTGTTCAAAAATATATCATGCATGTCAAGGTTCATTTCTAGACTCCCCAAAAGCCTCTAAGTGAGCTCCAGAACATCTCTGCCCGATGTCTGATCTTTGGTACTTGTGGAAGGAAAGAGATGAGCAACATAGCCCACTAGGAAATCTCATAACATACTCCAAACTATAACATTTTAATTGAAAGCATACACAAGATCACCACATTTTCTTAACCTTTAACCATTTCCATATCTCATACCTTCATAACATACAACACGAGTATTACACTCACTAATTACGAGTGCTTCTCCTTAGGTCCCTCAACGCACACGGGCACATCTAAGGCCTAACACTATACATATGTGTTACAAGTGCTTCTCCTTAGGTCCCTCATCACACACACGAGCACTTCTAAGGCCTAACACTGTACATGGTGTCACAAGTGCTTCCCTTTAGGTCCCTCATCACACAAAGGCATATCTAAGGCCTAACACTATACACGGGTGTCACAAGTGCTTCTTCTTAGGTCCCTCATCACACGCACATGCACATCTAAGACTTAACACTGTACACAGTGTTACAAGTGCTTCCTCTTAGGTTCCTCATCACTCACGAGCACATCTAAGGCCTAACACTGTACACGGTGTCAAAAGTGCTTCCACTTAGGTCCCTCAATACCATTTCTTTTCATTAATTTCATCATCATCCACACATTCTCGAATAATACGCATTTCTTACTTAAATTCGTAAATACATGAAATCCATACTCATATTGATAAATTATAACGAAATTAACTCATGGATACAATTGACATGTCAAATCCACCCATGGGTATCTAACAACCAAAACCTATAGTCTAATCACAAAAATCCCACAAGTCACGTAACTCAAAAATCATACACAAGCCTTCCAATCTTTCGAATTTACTATACCACTCTCACAAGATATACGTGCGAGTTCTAAATGAATCCCATAATCAATCTATAGAAAACCCAACTCATATGGCCAAACAAAGCAAAACCCTAAGTTCACATTTGCCCATTTCATCAACCAAAATGAAATAGAGATGAATAGAAGTGAATTCTCTACCTTGTGTTGGCAATAGGGGTGGGCATCCGACGGGTCAGGTCGGGTTGGGACCAACCAGACTACCGACCTAAACCTGAAGGGTTGAAAATTTTAGACCCGATGTCGAGTTTGATTTTGGATGAATTCGACGGGAAGGTTCATTGTCGGATTCGGATCGGTTATCAGGTTAGTCGGGTTTTTAATGTTTATTATAAATTGTTTACAACTTATTCCCAAAATGACTAATTGTTGGTGGCAATGCTGCAGAAAGGGCAACCATGGGACGGGTTCAAATCCCCCCTCCGATGGAACAATTTTTTGGTAGAAGGTTCGAATCCTTTCATATGTAATATTTTTAGAATTTATCAAATATTTATATTATAAAATAAATAAAATAGTTTATATAATATACATAAAATAAGATAAATTTGTCAAATATTTATATTATATAATAAATAAAATAGTTTATATAATATACACAAAATAACATCGATTTGTAAAATATATATAATACACAACAAATAAAATAGTTTACATAATATGCATAAAATAACATAAATTTATCAAATCTATAAATTATACAACAAATAAAATAGTTTATATAGTATGCACAAGATGACATGAAATTGTCAACTATAAAATATTATATAATAAATAAAATAGTTTATATAATATACACAAAATAACATCGATTTGTAAAATATATATATTAAACAACAAATAAAATAGTTTATATGATATGCATAAAATAACGTGAATTTGTTAAATATATAGATTATAAAACAAATAAAATTGTTTCCATAGTATGCATAAGATGACATGAAATTATCAACCATAAAATATTATACAACAAATAAAATAATTTGTATAGTATACATAAAATAACACAAATTTATCACATATATAAATTATATAACAAGTAAAATAGTTTACATAATGTGCACAAGATAACAAGAATTTTTCAAATATATAGATTGATTAGCACTTAAAAGTGTATGTTTATTAAGAATTTAAATCATTGTTTTTACACTTTAAGTGCTATTAATGTG
>JANKKB010028129.1:0-13229 GCA_026225775.1 Bursera palmeri | reverse complement strand
TAAATGCCAAATAATATATTCCCTTCTAGCTGTTTAACTACTGTTCACTCACTGATACATCACTTTTCCTTGGATTACTAACAATCATTTGCCACTAGAAATACCACAACTTCACGTTAAGAAAAAAAAAAAAAAATCATCTCAAATTATTTTGTGATAGATATATATAAAGCTTTTATAGCACAAAACATGCATGTAACTGAAATTACAGTATAGGTACATTGATTGGACTATGAAGTTGAAGAGATCAATTCAAATTAAAGTGTGTAGCTCATTAAAAAAAAAAAAAAGACGTTTTAAGTAAAGGGTTAAACATGATTTAGGTTTTAGGTTATTATTTTTAGAAAAATTTCTAATACATATAAGTAACTATCATATCAACATTAACTCTGATATTATATCAAATTTGTATACTGTGAATTTAACTCTAAATCATAAATCATTAATATTTGTTGAGTTAATCAGTATTAAATCTCTTGAAACGAGCATTTCAATAATACTTCTGACGAGTTATGTAAACTTGTGCTTTCACTACAAAGTGTGCTGGACCAAGGGTGCACCACTGCGCATGGAAGGATAAAGGGCAATGAGCTCAAGCAAAGGCCATGCTAAAGTTTTGAGATTCCATTTAATTGACTGCAAGAACCACTGAGAGTCCCAAAAGCTCAAGAATATTATATAATGGCCACGCCTGCAAATGCACCATTACATTGCCTTTGTAGCCCACAGGAGCAACAATCAACATGCCTATTGGAGAGTCAGAGCATCCTTCATCGAAATTCGCATTCAAGAAGACCATATACAGAAATTTCCCATCATCTTTTTAAAAGTCATTCTCAAGTTTTTAGGTCTACTTGTTTGGTCTTTAACTGACCTAGCACCTGTGTGTTCCTATTTCAATGTCAATGAAACGCTTTGCAACTTTTTCTCTTTCTGGGTGTGTTGAGTTGCCTTTGAAGTACTCCCATGAAGAATCAATGAGTGGAAGTTACTTTGCTTCGCTGGGACCTCCACTAGTGATATTGGGCATTGGATAAGTGCCCTTAATGGCCTACCAAATGGAAACATTAACCATATTGTATATTAATAATGGCCCTTATTGGGTTGCACTTTTATCAACATATACTAGGTTCTGCCAGCTTTGTGGTGATCATCTTATCCGCTACACCAAAAACAAAAGTAATTACTAATAGGATTTGTTTATCATAATGGTGACGTTCTTTTCTTTCTATTTGCCGCACACACTGACATAATGAGTGCAGTAGTGGTATTCTGTAGCTTTTTTCAGATGTCAATGAGAGGGTAGTGCAGTCCTTGTAATGAAAATATGAAATCATATATCGATGTTAAAATCAAGATGGAGCATTCATGTACTGATTAGATATTAATGCATATATTGATTGCATTTATATAATAATTATCACAACACACGATTATCCTTATATTATTTTTCATACATTCATACTCAATTAACATTAATACTTGTATAAATATATATATAATTTTCTCCCAGTACTTCAGTTATTTAGTTGTCAACAAGGTTTGATTATCAGAATCAAGTCCGAGTTTGGTCTTTAAACTCCTGAAGATCATTATAGTACTTTGATATCCATCCTTCAATTATCTTGATTTCAGCTTTTCGTTGCATGACCAACCATTGTGGATCACTTTTTGCCGCCGGGTATATATCCAGGCAATGAGATCCTGTGCCAGAATAATGCAGCATACGCACTTAAAATTAATTAAACATATAAATATAACAAACAAAATTATAAGTAACTTAAACATTAAATGAAATCTATGAATAATGTGTTTCTTGAGGTATCTATACGTACCATTGACTGTATAGATAGCAAGGACACTATCTGATATGTTCTCCAACACTCTATCAAAGCAAAGACATAATTAGATTGCATAAATTAATAAATTTCCTTCTTTAAATACTGAGCTAAATGAAGTGATGTATTCATAAGTATAAGTTTACCCGCCGCTACTGTACGGATCTCGCAGCCCATTGGAGAAAATGATATTGCTGGCAAATCTACGCAGAATCAATTTCAGATCCTGCAAATATATACAATACGACAATGATTGTACTAATTAGTTATACAAGTATGAATAACTTTGAGAAATTAATACTTGAAAGAAAAAAACGTTTAAAGAGATTTATTTTATAGTAGAACATACATGGCCTCCATAATAAGTTGTCACCCAATGAGGCTTAGGCAGGACACCAAACAAGCTTTTGCAGGTCTTAGTGAAGGTGTTGAGATCAAAGGGAGCAGGAGGGAACATTGTATCGTCGTGTTCATGGCCAATGGGCATCACCATCTCACTACATGTCTGTCAATGGACAGGCAATATCATCAAAATAAATTCATAAACAATTCTATGCACTCATGAGATGATGTTTAGTGGCGTATTCCTTATCTTTTATAAAATCAAACTATAATATTGGTTGTCTAAAGTCCATGAATCTGTTTTGACTAGGATGTTTTTAAACTATAGTACTATGAATTCCGTCTAGCAACTTCCAAAATAACTCAGTCATATCTAATATTTTAGAATTCAAGAACAAGATTAACAAGAAAATTGGCCAAGCATGTAATTTTATATGTTTATTTGACAGAGATTATAAATGTTTGTTAATCAAGTTACCTGCCATCTCCACCCTGTAAATGTTTCAGATGGATAATTGTAGAAATCAGTATCATAACAGGAGTTATTCCCCATGTAAGCAACTACACCAGCAAATATTCTGCCGAGAACATCTGTTCCTTCAGGTGCTCCATCAATGCCGTTGCAGACAACACTAAGTGGATATAGTGGAGGGTCATTATATTGTGCTACTTCGGTATATATCGAGTCTAAATAGTCCTTGAGCTCAAAGGTTCTCTTTATTTGTCTGGAATTTCCAAGGGAAACAGATAGAGAAATAACAAAGCAATTAGAGTTACAAATCACGTACTTGGGTTTTGCTAAGAAAAAATTTAGGAGAATCTTGCTCCATATATAAACCAGCTAGCTTTGAAGAATTCTTTGTTGCTTACTTGCAAGTTTTGAATTTTTTGCTGAGGATTGAACGACCGTTAGGCCTGGAAGCTACTTCATCGATTACAGCCCATGATTTGCGTATAGTTTCGTAGCAACTCTTGCTAGTTTCCTGCGCATATGCATATGCATGCATCATTACTAATATATGAAAAAGAAATTAAAGGACTTTAGATTTGATGTTCTAGCAATCAAGATTTTTTTGTTACTTTGAAATCTTTCGTTACAATGGAGTAGTAACCAAATCGTGGAGCGATTTCATCGAAGTACAGAATTGGAGCTGAAGAAGCTAGAGCTCCAAGAGCAATGTGAGGATATTTTAGCCGAAACCATGCAGCAAGCACTGCACAACAGGGGGGGAAAAAATATTTAGTTAAGAATGTTTAGGTCTTGGCTATAATTACTTTATTTGCAACTTGTTGAGTAATTAAATTCCTTTTGAGGCTCTTACTTCCTCCATACGATCCTCCAACAACGATTACAGGAGATCTCTCTGCAGAATATTTTTTCTTTATGTGTAAAAGCACAGCAGCGTAATCTGCTATAGCTTGGGCCGAGTTGAAATAACCTCGAGTGCTGGCATTTTTCAATGCTTCTTCTCTCGATTTAAATGGTACCGATTTCCCATAGTATCGATGCTGTCAAGAATACAAAAACTTTCTTAATATAAGATTCCTATGACACGTTATGATTATCAAATTTATCACAATCTCCTGAATATGGCAACGTAGTAGTAAAATAACTGAGAATTTAGCCTTAAAACGCACCATATAATGCAATATTACTATTGCAAGGACTCTGAATTTGATCAGTCTTACCTCTATGTAGACAAGGAGAGCCTTGAAACGAGGAGCATTATCGGTGAGAAAACCGATGATACCTATATCTCCGTCTACTGGCTCTTCTGCGCCAAAGTACACTAAGATCGGTGCATTAGTATTTGCGCCACCCCAGTACTTGAAATTTATGAAGTATCTTTGTTGAAAAGTGGCGTAGCTGTCAGGCCTATAGTTGAAGTGATCAAGTGTTTGATTGTAAAAGAAAGTTTTTAAATCCTTGGATTGGGATGCGGACATGGTTTGGGGTTTATGTAACTGGTTTGCTCTTCGCCGTGCTCCAAGCCTAGGGGGCCTGATGAAATGTGTCTCAGGCGTCTCGAATTGTGTCGCAAAGACACAAAAAGAGAAGAGTAGAAAGAACAACAAAGGCAAGTGGAACAAATGTCTAAGGGACTTCATGCTAGCAAGGCCTTAATTATGCAATGACCAGCTTATTTTTGAGTTTGGAGGGTTTGAGGGTCGTAGTGTCCCTATATATAGTGAAAGATTTTGGCATGTTTTGCCTATCCATGAAAGTTATGATGAAATTAAGTTGACGTCAAAAAAAGAAAAAAAAAGCCCAGGAGCAATATCAACTGGTCAAAATTATTCTGCCACTTGTATCATATCAGTCACTAATAGGGAGAGTATCACTTTTAGAATGAGAGACATGTGTAACACAGTGACGGAGATGTCTACAAGGAGCCTTGTTGTTTATTTTCAGGATAACTTTTAGAATTGTGCAACGCACGAGAGATGACATTATCCTATTTCCCAAGTCACTGGTCAAACTGATTTGAGTTATGATGAATATATTCTCCATCTTCAACAGAGTATTACAGAAAATAATATTGATTCTATAATATAAGATCTACTAATAGATTGTTGATCTAGACATTAATTACGTTTAGTATTAACGTCCTCTTGGATTAATTTTGTAAAGAGGGTATTGCCTTCTGCATGTTGTTGAAAGTTTGATTTCTTCTTCATTTTCGCCATCCCAGCTAATATTTGGGAAAAAAAAATCATACAAAAAATGCAGCAAAGGGCAGCTTATATAATAACTTAAATCTAGATTTCAGTGATTTTATATTGAGAGAGAGTTGAAAAGATTTGGTAATAATTAAGAGCTGCCCTATAGTTTAACTTTTAAAAATGAAACTTTTTATATGATAATGGAATTATATTAATTAGACATGTGATTTAATTATATAATTAGCTATATATATATATAGCTAGTAGATCATCTTTAATTTGTGAAACGATGCTTGATTGGGGAACATAACCATAATTCAAAGCCGCTTCCTGGAAGTTAATTTTGATTAATTTAATATTTCATTTTTTAATTAATACATCATTTACTTTATGTCTTTCTGCGATTTGTTGACCTTTAACCAGTGCAGTCCATGCAGATAGCATATAGTGAATACTTATTGTTCAAAATAAATCAAAAGAAATTAAAGGAGAAGCACTAACAATTTATTTAAAGATTTTAGCATTTAGAGACTTTAACTGCCCAATTATCTAATAAAATAGACTAATAGAATACTTAATTTTGTAGAGAAGGAATTTGATCAAGATTCAAAAGACTGGTCTATTTTATTTCTTCTCTTTCTCTTTTAATTAATTAAATAGTGCTCCGAAAATCTGTCACATCTTATTTTAATTAATTAAAGAAATGAAAGATTTTAGCAAGCTTTCATTATTTTAGATGAGGATAAAAAACACTTCCGTGAGGCTCTAAGTCTAAATAGTCTATAAATAATCTCCCACTAATTGCTCATTAATGTCTTATCCTACTAAGTAAAGGCTAACAAGATTACCAAGGTCGTCTGTCTCCTGTTAACTTTAATTCTTCAACATTAGGGTGAAATTAAAAATAATTATCCATAACCATTGACTTCAATACATAAATCATGAAAAGCTCTATCAAATTTTCATAGTTAATCGGCCGTGTAACATGTGTATGCACTCATTTGGTTATATATACAAGAATTCAACTTTCAACATGACAATTATTAGGGCAAGTACATATATATAAATATATATGTCCACTAATGAATATGCAGGTGTGAACAGGGAAAGAGTTATCGATCTTTCCATTCTAGTGCATGCCAAATGTGGGTAAATCAAGTGGGTATGGGCAGGATGATCATGTAGTTCAATTAGCATGGATATTTCTTGTGAATTTAGGGATTTTGACAATGAATATGTAAAGAAAAGTGATAAAAATTCAGTTTGCTTAGTCGCATGCGTTGGCGGCTCTTTTTCAGAATTTTACTTTCAATTATTAATTGAACAATGAGGCATCCATGAAACACGTTACAAGGCATATGGACGGGTCAACGGTCAAGTCAATGCTACAGCAATAGTGTATTTCTAGAAAAGTTGATTTAACAGGCCTTTTGTCTCTTTAAATTATACATTTCCATTTTCAAAAGTCCAAGTCAAAGTTAATTAAGGCTATATATAGACAAATTGGTTAAATTATTGAATCGAAGGAGAGTGATTTTAAGATAGTTTGATTTGATTTTGATCTAAAAATGAAGAAAAAGATAAATGTAATTCAAAGCTAAGGCTGTATATAAAAAGACAATATATTAATTGCTGTGTTGAATGGAAAGTTGAGACTATATATAGAGAAATTGATTAAATTATTGATTAGAAAGAAAGTGATTTTACGATAATTGATTGATATTTACTTAAAAAATGAAAGAAAAGATAATCTAATACAAAAATAGAGGCTATATATATAGACAAATAGCTTCAATTATTGAATCGAAAGAAAGTGATTTCATGATAACAGAAGATTTTTTTTTTTTTAAAAGTGAAAAAGAAAAAAGGATAAAACCTAAATCTCTTAATTATAATGCATATTCTATTTACAAAAAATTCAAATCGCCAAATAATATATACAACGGAATCGCTAGAATCAAAATTTCTTTTAAAAAATAACTCATGTCGAGATGTTCAAAATTAACTGTCTAATTATTAGAAACATAACATAATTAAGGATCTCTTAATATCATATTAACAAAAGTCATTATGTTTCTATATGGATGTATTATGGTAAAGCTTGAAAACTCTAGCAATAGTTGTACTGTGCCCTTTATTTTTTCCCATGCCTGGCGAGCTATATCATAAATGCATATGTACCAGACCAATAGTTATTTATAGAAGTCTATAGTTGTACAGAGGTGGACCAAATGTGAAAACAATAGATCCCATTACTAGTAAAGTGTCCAAAGGATCTTTATGCTAGCCAAAATGTCAAAATTGATTGCTTAAGACAGAATGATGCTCTCTTGACACCCACCCCACTACATCAAATATTACTGAAAGGCTGCATCCTTCCACAAGCTTCTTATCTCGAAGGCCTGCTACCCTCTTACATCAATCTTCTATTAATATTCTTTTTCAAACATTTAATAGTCACCTTTGACTGACGATTCTTCCTCTTGTATTGTATTTTTGCAAGACGAGAACGATTGCGAAGGCATATCTTTCAACCCATCCATGTAAGAAAAAGCCAAGAAGCGCTTAGATATTTGTATGTTTTGCCCCACAAATGCTTGAAATCTTCAGCAGAGAATATATACCCAAATGGCTCCATTGTTTGTTTGTTTTTTCTTTTTTATCAGAACTTATGCATCAACGACTACTTTCATTAGCTTGTTGACTGTTACTACATCATGTATTGAGAGCTAAATTTGTAGCTTTTTGTCATATTCGATTTATAATTGATTTGTAGAATTTGGAATTCAAGGTTCAATTTTTGCTCTAATTTTATTTGTCTTTACTGCCTAAATATTGTGGAAGGATTGGATTTTGTACAGTTTGTGCGTGGGAGAGGACCATTGAAGGAAGAAAAATATGCAACCAAGTCCCATCCTTAGTAGATTCAATAAGATTTTATGACTATGATCTGGCTTCTGTCTTTTCACCTAAATGAAAGCAGCAAGGCGCCTCAATCACAATCTGATGGATACAAGTATTAGATTCTTGGTTTATATAGTGTTGAAAAATTCGGAAATCTTTTTTTTTTTTGGTTAGGCTTTCTTATATCCACATCACTAAGAAATAAGATCCTAAACTAACTTATACTACTTGAATTTTCAAACTAAATCGGTTTTGTTGGAAGGATCATTGTATGACGTCCAAAAACAAATAACTTTAAACTTTCAAGTAAACGATAACTTAATATGATATAAAAGCTAAATTAGGTCTCATCATTTATTGAAACTTTCATTAAAATATTTATGAGAAATATTTTCTTTCGAAAAAAAATCTTAATTTTACGAATTTCTTATTAGTCTAAGCTCCTCCATTTAGGTAATACGTAAGGTAAATAAAGGATGTTAAAGAAATTTCTTCTCGTATTAATCTTTAGGTGTATATAATTTTTTCTGGCGAGGAGTTTATGCTAGTGGAAGCCAGGATCAATGCTAGGCAAAATCAAGAATATTACCCCCAATAAATTGCTGGAGGTTACAGTAGATTTCCTTGACAATGGAATTTTTCTAATTTTGGTCTCTCCTCTCATCAAATTAGAATAAATTCTTAGAATCCATCTTGATCTTCCATTAACTTTGGCAAGTTATTCTAGTATTGCACGTTTCTTGAAACTTCATAGATGTAAGTATGAGATGCCAGGCTACAGAGAAAATTAATTAAAGTAAAGAAGTGAAAGTTATTTAAATTGATTGAAAGATGTGACCATGGACATTGGATTACATATATTATTCGATAAGTGGTCTTTAATGGGGTTGACATACCCTTCCAATTACATAAATATATATATTCATTCCATTTTGATAACTTGTGGCCTTCTCATATTTTCTCCGAAGAAATCAACAATTACCAGCTTTACCATCTGTTTCATTGTATGGTTACTATATATATCATTTCTCCTCATAGAAAAAGGCCAATTTTCAACGTTCCACCAAGGATTTGTGGATTCCACATAAGGATTGTAAACCGAAAAATTTACATGATTCATATATACTATAACAAATATTAATGGGTTATGCCCCTATATGTTAGAGTGGGCAGCAATCTGATTGTCTATTCGACTTTAACATTATAGCACAATAAATTTTGCAATTGTATTAATATACTGCACTTTTCAAATGTTATTTCATTTTCATCTCATTTAGTCACTTACCTTTTTACATGACAATATTTATATCACTATATAAGAGGATATCTCACTTGAGGATAAAAATATATCATAGAATAAGACTTGAGTAGTGTAATATATATTCCCTGGGGCAGGGTTTATGTATATATGTATATAGCTGATTCCTGTGTTACAAATCCAAAGAAATGATGCAATTAAGAAACCACATAATTTAAAATCTTAAGCTATCAGATAGAGCACAAGATGATGCAACTAGAAATCGCATATTTACTATGCCCAACAATAATATTAAAGCTTATCTTTTGATGTACTCTTCGTTGCATGTAATATGGATCAAACCATTTGAGCTTAATAACCTTATCAAAAAACTTAAACTATCAAATAGGGTCAAGATGCGATCGTTACCAATAATACTAAAAGCTTGTCCTCTGATATTCCCCTTCTCGTCTTACGTGGATGAACAGAGTCGAACCTAAACCCAAATATAAACTAAAAGGTGCTGCTTCACACACATTATTTGAATTTAGAATCTTTTGTTCTGATTTCATGTAAAAAATCATCTAATTCAAAAGCTTAGACCAATCAAATTATGATTCAATAATAGTGCTACTAAAGCTTGTCCTTCGACAGGCTTTAATATAAAAAATGATAATGTAAAAAGATCGAGCTGCTTAAGTTTTAATTTGTTTTAATATCAATTTTATCTTTGTCTTCTGTGTTTATTCTTCAACTTAAACGAGGGCCGTAGGGAGAAAGTCGAAGAACGTTACTTCATGAATTGCAATGCACCACGAGTATTGAGAAAATCATTAGAGTTTGACAAAAAAAATTCTGTTATAATTATACATCAACAGCATGCATGACATCTGAAACAAATTTGTCACTCAATGACGATAAGGCACTTGACGTCGAGCAAGCCCTTTCCACACCTTGATAAAGCTTTCAACTGCAGAGGCGCTGGTAAAGAAAATTAGGTTTTGATTGTTACGACCACCAATATGGGTGCAACACAAAAGTAACCTCGCACAAAATGAAAGATGACATATGCATGCACTCATCAGGAAATTAATGTCATTAAATTTAGTGGTGGTATAAATGTTAAAGATAATATATATTTACGTTGTGGTTGTGATACGAAAACTTTCTGATATGTAATTCGTCCTTTTGTTTTCATATAATGAGAAATCATAAGATTTTGTAGTGCTTGCTGTAGACACATCAGGGTCTTGATGATGGTGGAAGACAATCAATTACTTTATAAGCAAATCAACCCAATAATGATTCTAAACCAAGAATATTAACCAATATCACATCCCCAGATGTCTTTCAGTGGAAATATTGGTCTGGTTCATTCGTGTATTCTAATGTCTTAGCTAGCATCATTTTCTTTCCCATATACATAAGCATCAAGCCATCAACACCAGTAACTACATTACATCAATGATTTTCTTGTATGCAATAAGGTCTCTTAAGACTTGGTGTAAAGAAGGAAAATCTTTCTTGGTAATACTATTACATTCTGTGTTGCTTCGCCACAGACTCGCTCAACCGATTTGAGCTTTCGTCACATTCAAATAAGCCTTAATTTTTGTCTTTTTAGCACCTCACTGTGGGGAAATAGGTCTGGCCATTTCCAATATCTTCACCTTCTTGCTATGGCCAAGTGGCTCTTGCCATGGATAAGTCCCACTAAGAATTCACTTCGATTTTTTTTTGATTAAACAATACTTTAACTGGAATTGTACAAAGTGGAGTTATATTAAAGGCAAATAGCTGTTGCTGCCTTCGCCCTCACCTCACCAATGAATCGCGAGGACTCGCGCTCGCCTAACAAGGGCAACAACCTCTCACATCCAAACATTCCACGTGTAGTATGCGTGTCACGCTCTCGTTCCGGTCAGGTGCCTTGCCTTTGCCACTTGCAATCTCATCTATCAACACACCTCTCACAAGTATCAAGATTGTGTTTTCCCTCCCTATTTAAAGCCCCTCTTTTCAACAAAAAAGTGTGATTGATCATTTCTCTCACCATTAAGACGTCCCTTCTACTGTCTCTCTCTATTACTACCAAATATTATTTTGACCTAGGCATTGAAGGGCTCTAGCCAGCACTTTACAGACTCCCCTAACCGTCGTTTTTCCTATTATAGGCCTTGTTCCAAGGACCACTATGCTGTTACAAAGAGAGAATTAGAAGCCGTGAGTCAACATTAACCATTTTTTTTTTCTTAAAAATCCAAAAAGCTAACGAGTCATTACTTTTATCCATGATACTAATATCATTAAAGAAACTCTACATACAATCGTCATACATATCAGCATGTGGATTTCACTTTTTTCAATTCGTTTTATTTTGAAACTTAAATTAAAGTGAAAGATAATAGATGATAATTTGAGATCGTTAAGTTAGCAAGAATATAAATCATTTATCTAATGCTTAGTTATACCACATTATTATGCTACCATGGTATAACAGATATTGCATTACAGACTTTCTCACATCTCATTAGCATCATTTGACCTATAAGCACCCAAACTAATTAATGTGTATCCTCGAAATTTTACAAACATGATTATTATTGTCAAACCTTTATCCGAGTTGAATATGGCTTCATAGGAACCATATGATTCTAGAAATTGGTTGAATACAATCAATTTTATTTTTGATAATATCTAACACTATCGGGGGTGCAATGTGGCCTCACAAGAGTATTTGATTTTACAAGTTAGTTAAATATAAACAAATTTTGTTCTTTATAATACTTAATTTTATGAAGGTTAAACTAGTGTTAGCCATTTTGGTTTTGGGTGGGGTTATTTGCATGCAATTTTTTTGTCCTACACAGCCACTTTTATTTTATTAAAATTTTTATTGCCATAATACTCATAAAAAAATTTATTATTAATTTTATTCAACGAAATTAAAGATTTATAATTAACCATATTAATCCTAATTTCAAACCCTAGTTCGAATCTTAATTTTTTCACTTCTAAATCATCTAAAACTTGATTCCTTTTAAAATCCAAATCTAAATTCTACTATAATACTCTTTTAACCATTCAAGTTGAAAAATTATCTTACGGGTCAACCACTCAAATTCGCTTCTCTTCTGAAAAATTGAGAACTTGATGATCTTTCTTGACTTTCTTTCTTGAATCATATTTTGTTAGATCTCTGTCTGCTTGTGCTTGAGCATAAACTTCTTGTTTGGTCAAATTCTTTCCCAAGTTCACTTCTCTTGTTCCACCTTCTACTCAATTTTGCTCACCAGTCCTCAAAGCCAGATCATATTCCTTCAAGGTTGTTGTTCCTGATTTCTTATTATTATTTTTTAAAATTAAGTTTTACTTGCTTTTTGCTTTTTTATGAATTAAATATTTTGATTTTGATTTGGGTATTAAGTATACTTAATAATAAATTATTTATGAGTATTAGAGAATAATTTTTTTATTTTTATTTTTATTTTTTTTAAAGTGGTTATGCGAAGCAAAATAATAGAAGCAAATAGTCCAACTCTTTGGCTTTATACCATATTAATAAATCATTTGACCTAATAACTTAAATTTATAGGTAAGGGTTCAACAATTTATTTTAATTTTCAATAATAATTAATTTACTTTAGTATTTTGAGAAAGTCACGAAGTATTCATGTATTTTGGGAAAGACAAAATTGATTAACAAAGTTTACGAACTTCTAAATATTTATTGATGAATCTTATAATTCTAAGAGTTTTAATAGATGAGTTATATGTAGATACATTACAATTATTATCATAGGTGACATTTTGAAATATTTGATACAAAATGAATTCATAAAAATATGAATACGAAGTTTCATTAAGTTGGTTCACTCGATTAAAGTGAAATCCTTCCCTCATAATTTCTTGGACACTTTTCAATGGGAAAAATTAAATTGACCCCCTAATTAAATTTTGAGAAAATACTTAACTCCAACTCCAGATTTTTATTAAACTAACATTTATCCCCCAGATTTTTGGGGGGTAAGTGTTAATTTTTACAAAAAAAAAGTGATAATTTTTGGGGGGTAAGTATTAGTTTAATAAAAGTTTAGAGTTAAGTGTTTTCTCAAAATTTAACTGGGGGGACAGAGTAAATACCCTCTTTTCAAAGAACTAGCTGAAGTGTGATAAGCACGTAAAAGTGTACATTTATTATGAGTTTAAATATCATTTTTACACTTTAAGTGCTATTAATTTAA
>JANKKB010028128.1:0-13222 GCA_026225775.1 Bursera palmeri | reverse complement strand
TTTACTTTCTCACAAATATATTTAATATTGCATTTTAGAAAATATATCTATAACGAGATGTCTTAATATTTTAAGAAACATGCCACTTGTTCTTGAATATTTTATTATATAATTTTAAAATATATTATATATATTGTTAACAAAAATTATAACTTTTAAATTTTTTTACAAAAAATATAAAACTACAATATATATTTTAAGTATTATATATTCTTCAATATGGATATAGAAAAAAAATCTTTTTTATATAGATGTATAATAATATTTTTTTAAAAAGCTGGGATGTTAATTTTTAAACATATAAATACATACTCCATTAAAAAGCTTACTTGATATAATAAGTATAGTTTTATTATCCACAATGGTTTAGTCCAAGTGGCAAGGCGCATTCAGGATTGAGGAGGTAAAATCAACAATGAAGTTCTAAGTTTATATAGATTATATTATGATTTTGCTTTATTATTTTTAATTGGTCAAATTATTTTGACTTTAATGATAATGAGGTTTCTACCAATATTTACAAATAATGAGAGCTAATTAGTTTATAGTAAATCTCAAGGGGGTATGTGTTATTTATTTTAGGGATAAATTTGATATTTTAATGGATAAATAGTAGGGGAATTTGCCAAAATCGCCTAGTTGGAGGGGGTTCTTTGAAAAATAACCCAGCTCCCATGCTTCTCTCATTCACCTAGCCATTCAACAATAATATCCCCATTATACCCCCATTTACTGTGACATATGTTTTTTTTAAATCAAATTAAAGAAACAGTAAACCCTCACGAACACTCTCTCTCACTTCACGAACTCAAACAGTACACCTCACGAAATCTAGCTCTCTCTCACCTCACCTCACGATCGGACGAACTAGACAGCTTCTGGTCAGAACCACGTCAGTGAACTCCTAATTTTTTTCGCGTCTCGTTGGTAAATGTCTACAGTGAGTTATTTATTTTGAAAAAAAGTTGCACCTTTACTGATTTTGTTGTGCATATGTTGCTTTATTTGCGTCATTTTGGTGTTATAATGTTGTTTAGTATGTTTTTTTTAGTGAAAAATGCAGTTTTTTGTGAATGAACTATGTCAGAATGCTATTTATCGGATCATCATCTTGTCAGAGAAGACGCCACAAAATGACTGTCCAAGCTAAAAGGACCGACAAAAATATCGGTAAGAAAAATAACAGGTCCTGTTTAACTTAGACCTTCATTTTTTATCGGTTCAAGTTAAACAAGACCCAACATTTTGCTCACCGATATTTTTGTCCATGAGAAAAACGTCGGGTCCCGTTCAACTTGGACCGTCATTTTTTATCGGTCCAAGTTAAACAGGACTCGACATTTTTCTCATCGACTAAAGTGTCGGTCCCGATAAAATAATGGTCCAAATGAAGTATAGAAATGATTTTGCAATAGTAAAGGCAAATGACGGTCCATAAGTCAGTAAGTGTAAAATAACGATCCATTAGTCAGTAGGTATATTACGAATTATAAATATGATGGTCCAATTGATAGAATGGGTTAAATAATGGTCCAAAATGTAGTAGACACATAATATAGGTTCAATTATTGTTAATATGATAGTTCATTCATCAAAGTGTGTAAAATAACAGTTCAGGAAGCCTTAATTTGATTTTTTCTGTTTTTTTGGCCTAACCATCAACTGTTTTTATGTTTTTAGGTATGAATGCTCGAGAAGTAATAACAACCGTAATAAAGACAGGCATCAGGGACCATTATAACGACCAATGTACCAACCTTTCGACACTAAAACTAATCAAATTAGTGAATGAGACATTGACCCCAACACAATAACGTCTTTTCTGCATCACATGCTTTGGACATCTACTAGATATCCAAGAGTTGGTGTTTCCAGCCCAACTGGTGCATCACATACTGCTTAGAGAGGTGAAAACCAAGGATCTTGAAAATCAATATGGTTCTTAGTGTCCAATGAGTTTTTCCTAATGGCATATGGATATAATTTAATTTCTTATAAAGTGTTAGTAAGCTAATAATGTAGTTATTGTATTGTTTCAAGTAAGAGTATCTGGTTCAGCGCATTTGAGTTTGGATTGATATCCGGATTACGATTTGGGAAGAGAAGCGGTATAAGGAAGAGGAAAGGGTCGAATAGGTTGCGAGACACCTACTTTGGTAGGAAGAACATTAAGGTCCCTAAGTTTGACAAGATAATGCAAAAGCTTGATTTTACAGCCATTCCTGATGAGAATGCTATGAAGTTAGCCTTGTTGTATGTGTTGGAGCGATTTTTGCTTTGCAAAAATAGGAAGAGATCTGTTTCCACTACATACGTAGACATGGTCTAAGACTTAGATTCATTTAACAAATATCTATGGGGTGCAGAGTCTTATGACCTGACGATTGGCCAATTGGCAACCATTCTCAAGGGAAGAAAGGAAAGGTTTCTTGGTAGAGTTGAAAAGAAACATTTGCATGATGTTGAGTAGTATGACCTACACGATTGTGTACGTGTTTCAGGTACTTATTATTGTATTTTCTTGTTTGTTGTTGTTATAGCTAAATGATATATTTTCTTCTTCGCATTTATACCTACTTTGGCCTGACCATCAACAGATATAGGCTTTCGAAACTATTCCACTTACTCATGGGTGATGTGGGGAAAAGGTTAATAACAAATCCCCTGAATTCTTAGGTGGACTAATGCACAGACATTAATGGAATCTTATTTGAAGAAGAATGTTTTCATTATGATAGAGGTAATGAACTATATGTTGTATTAGACATTTTCGGTTAAAATCACAGTGTTATGCTACTGACTTTATTTTTCTACTTACTGATATGGTAGAGTGTGAATGTGGAGTCGATATCTTATCTAGTTGCCTCTGTAAAGGAGATTAGGACTCTCTGGTATCAGATGCTTGTTACTATTGTCGGAGCAGGCTGTTCCGTTGATATTCCTAGATGGCTTACTGAAGAGATACCAATGGAACCTAAACCTAGTACAGTTGCCCAGCCTTCACCCACCTCTACAATTCCTATGCTGGCACCCAGTTTAATTTCATAGTCTTCATACAGTCCATTTATGGCCCACCCACCTAGTCCAATCCCACAGCCACCCCATAGCCCAGAAACACATCTACCGATCAATCCAAGTCCCCTTTCTCCACATAGTCTAATTTCCTAGTCTCCGCGCAGTCCAATTTCACAGCACCTACCCAATCCAATTCGCAGCCCCGACCCAGTCGAATTTCGCAGCCCCAACCCAGTCCAATTCCCTCAGCTGCCCAGCCAAGTCGTGAAGGATTCCCACTCGAACCGGTAATAATGCCATACAACTTAAGGTTGATTTGCTTATTAATGTAAATACTTTTATTAAATTTGATATTTAGTTTAATTAATTATTTTTTCAACAGCATGCAGATGCAAATCAGTTGGAGAAACTTATTTCAGAGTTTTTCAACATTACCAGATCGATTGCAGACCTTCACGATTATTTTAACGGGAGATACAATACTCTGTACACTGATTTTATATGGTGATACAATATTTGGGACGAGAGGGTCGATAAGTTGGTAATTAATGTGGAAGCTATTGGAAAAAATGTTGACACCGTTCAGGCTTGTGTGGAGAAAATAGGGGCATAAATTGGTCACGGTACCTTGACCGAGCTAGCTAGCACCAGTTTTGTAGGCGGTCATATGGTATGTCCTTTGTTTTTTCCCAATTTCTCACATTATATTTAGAACTGTCAATCATGTAGTTGACTTTGATTTTCCTATACTTACCAACGTTTCTTACATAAGATGAACCAGAGACTATGGCAAGCGATGAACCACAGGTTGCAGAGAACACCGTTCATAGTGAAGAACCAGGTTTAGCTACAATCACTTCAGACAGGCCTCCCTCTCCTCCTGTGAAGAGCAGGTTTGGTCGTACTTATCACCGAGCAAAACATGTGTAATCGCCATTTACAGCCAACTAGCCTTCAACAAAGAAACAGAGAAAGACCGTTGATATTTGAAAGATAACCCGAACTTACTATAAGTAGCTTCATGGTGATGTGAGTATCTTCCAATCATGATTATTTTCTTGTTTTTATATATTTAGTTAATCTGATAACAAACAAATTGACCTCCAATACATGCGATTTTCACTATTGCAGCATATTAATGCCTGGTTGTCTCTCCTCATGAATAGGCAAAAAAAAAATGCGCTTGACTAGCCACAGAAGAGGATATGTGTCGACTGCGACTTCTACGTACACATATATGTACCCCTAATTATCTTTATTTATCCTCAAAGTTTACAAACTGATAACAATATTTAATTTAATAACGTTTTTTGCAGGAGAGCTTACTCGAGTTATGGAACACAAAGAAGGATAGTTTGAGTGAGGTCAAGTGGCCTATGCTAATAGTAGAGTATGTGCAGGGAATGCCTCTTCATGCGAAGCCTTAGTTAGAAGTGGATGAGGTAAAAGTGGACCAGTATTGTATTTGACATATTTTTCATAATTTAGCCCCCACTGTTGCTAACTCCAATATTGTTGTACTTATAGGTATACCATCCGATACATACGGATTAGCATTTCGTTCGACGAGAGATCACTATATTCGACTTCTTGCTTTTAAACGAGAGCGATGAGCGGATCTTTGCACGTATAGATTGTATGGCACATATGATCTCGATATTGATTGATAGATTTGTTGATGCGGACCGGAGGCCCGATATATATAGAGACTTGACGCCTTACACTGTTAGTCATCCGAGAGATGATGTTCAGGCTCAGCCAGCTAAAAGCAATAACTATGGAGTTTACGCAGCCTTGTTTATTGACCCTCTCATGTGGGACATGCCACTTATGGAAGTAGCCTAAAAAACATGGCAAGACAAAGGTAGATAATGGCAATTGAGATCTGGTTCACTAGGCACCCCCCCAGAAGAGCAGATAATCGTCAGCGCAACCAAGTTAAGAGGAGGTTCATATTTTGGACAAATAGAAACCACCTGTGTACTTGAAGTTTGTTTCCTGCTTGAAACTGAATTATCCTTTTTTATGACCTTTGAGTTGATTTACTGATAAACACACATCTTTAGCTGTCCTTTCATTATTTTGTATCTTTTTTTCAGGTCAATAATGAAATAGGTAGAATAATATTGTCTTTGAAGCAGTCATGTTGTTCTTCATCAGATGCATCCTATATGCAAGAATATTCTCGATTGAAAGAGAAGGTCAAATTATGGGTAATATAGTAATTTAATTTTTGTGATAGCATTAGCTTTATGTACTCATGGGGCTTATAATAATTTATTTACACATTTTAATTGTAAAATTAAGTTGTTGTCAATCTCTTGGAACTAGAACCGTGTGATGTCTTGTGTGGGTTGTGTTGCAAGAAAAATAGGATGACCACAAAAGACTGAGTATGTGCTGTGTGAAAAAACAAGTTAAGCTGTAGATCGAAAAAATCTTCGCTGATGTTTGCATTTTATCTTCCTTGTCATATAATGTGTCCATTAGCCCGAATATGAGTTTCATCCCTTAAGTTACAAAAGTCACGGTCAGACAGTTATTTACCCATTTAACGGTCTAACAAGCGATCACCAAAATAACGGTCTGATTGGCACTTCGAAATGAAGGTCTGACAATAATTTCAAAATGACTGTCTGACAGACATTTCAAAATGACCTATTATAAGTCATAAGGCTTCTTTTTTCCTTCCTAGTGATTGGGAAGCATCCTCACTTACATTCTCACGGTCTCGCTTGATTGGGCTTACATTCCCATGGTAATCTGTAATAGACTTGGATCATTCTGAGATTAAATCCCACCCTTTATAAGCAATCAAGCCTGTCCACCCTTATAAGCAATCAAGCTTCTCCTTTCTCGAGAGATATGAAATGTTACAACTATCCATCACTTAGGAGTCAAACGTCTTCACTTGATTGGACTTACGTCCCTATGGTAATACGTAATGAGCTTAGATCTCTTCGAACTTAAATCATCAGTTCTTACATTTTCGATCGAGATTGACTTTAACATTCCTCACATCCATTAAGGTAGATCACCCCTTAAAAACTATTAGATTTCTTCTTTCCTAAGTGATATGCGATCTTACAATTACCCTTTTTAAGACCAAAGCATCCTCGTTTTACTAGGATATATAAAAGACTTACATCCCCATAGAAATTTGTAATGACTTACATCCCCAGTTTCTAAATTTATCAAGATTGACTTTAATATCGTCAATTAATGACCCAATCTAAAAATCTATATTAGACAAACTGCATAAATCTCAAAATTAAACATAGTCTTAAAAAATTCCCTAAAAATCAAATACCATATGAATTGTTGGGTGAGACTCATCTATGAGGAAGATATGATCGAGAGGTTTAATGTGTAAATAATATAAGGACATATATAAGTCATTGCTATTTGTATTGGATTGAGGTTTTAAATGGAGTCCACAATTACGTAAAAAAATTTAACCAAACGTTTACAACTTCAGAGGTCAATGTTAATAATGATAAAATAAGACCAACAAAATTATTCTCTAATAAATCTTAATGATTGGCCTTCGCAACTCTCTCAACCTCATCCTTCATCTTGATGGCATATCTGAAAAAAAAAAAAAAATACAAAGCCATATATAAACATCTCTCCAAATAAAAGTTAAAAAGGATGTCAAAGCTCTGTTTAATGTATAATAAGGACAACTCCTCAACTACCTGTTTCATGAACCCGTTGCAGTATTGATGAGTTAATGAGCATGTCCCTTCATACAAAAAAGCAAACAACATAAGATATGTTAAAATTAATATGAAGTATTAAATGTAAGATACTCGAAAAAAATGATCAAACCAAAATCCTGTTAACTAACAGGAAAAATATAAATGCGATACAAAATACGAATAAATCCGAACGTTCAACATACAAAACAATCTGAAACTTCCATTCATCCGTCTGCATGTCTTCTATGTACGTTCACCAGCACCGGGTTTTGGCACGTAATGCGATTATGTCTGACTTGTTTATATCTTGAACACTTCCTACATAATTCAGCTGGTGTCTCGCTCGTGGAAGGTATGCGCCCTGTCTTGCGTTGACTAGAGGTTGGTCTTTGTATATGTGGGAGGACAACCCATGATATGACCTCGTTTGGAATAACCCATTGCATATGATGCCCAATCGACATAACAGGCATAACATACGAATGTAGCCATCGCTCTGTACTATACAATGGGCTACAGTATTGATGGAAATTGTTCATTCGTTGATATCGGTACACTGTTATTACATGTGCACATGGTAGCTGATCGATATCGAATATTTTGCATGTGTAGGTTCGTCCATTCATGTCAATGACTGCACCAATACCACCATCTTATACCTGATAACGATTCACACTAATAGTGGATACTAGCATCACTTTAGATTGTACTATTCTCTTCTCCAACTCTTCCTCTGCCCATATTGACAAGACATGTGTTTTTGTTACCGCTAATTCTCGTCTCTCTGTAAACCATGTTTAAAGGGTTTTTCTATAGAACTCAACAATTAGTGACATCGGTAACAGGCAAGCATGTCGCAGTTTACTATTTAGGAACTCTGCAATTATAGACGTCATCATGTTGTAACGTCTTCCAGGGAAATGTGCACTTGACCATCTGTCAAAACTAATTTTTGTTTGAAGATACTCGGTTGCAGTTGGTGAGAACGATTTTATTTTTCTAAAGTGTGAATCGAATTCGAATTCGAATTCATAGTACGCATAAACAACACACCTAAACTCCTGTATGAGTTTCTCATCAAACTTAAACTTCGCCTTCAGATTTTGACTGATATGTTGAGTGTATAAACCATGAAGTGCATTAAGAAAAACACCTGATACCGCTTTCAAAATGCTCTTATGATTATCGGATACAATAACAACATCTTCGACATGGCCAATTTGTTCGTGAAGCTACTGGAAAAACCATTCCCACGATGTATCATTCTCTGAATCACCAATTCCCATTGCCAGTGAAAAAAATTATTCGTTCGCATCCTTGCACGATACTGTAAAGAGAGTGCCTCTAAATTTTTCCTTCAAGAATGTAGCATTAACGACAATGACTGGTCTCATGACTAACAGAAACCTAATCTTCGATGCACTTAACATGATAAAAAGATATTTGAAATGATTATCTGAATCTGTCTCTATTTTTAAAACGGTCCCGAGGTTATTTATTTCCAACATATGACAATATCTAGGGAGCGTGTTATAAGACTCTATAGGATCTCTAAGCAATTGGTTCAGGGCTGATTCCTTGACCCTCTAGGCCTTGTTGTGCGAAATTTTAATGTGCAGGTCTTTTTGAACATCAAACATGATATCTCTTCGCCGATAAACTCTCGAACAATCCTAAAATTTATGTTTTATGGCGTGCCTAATATAATGGGCTGTTGCTTGCTTGTGATTTGGAACCAGCTGTGACCTTTCACACGTGTGCCACTTAACATATCTTTTAACTTGAAAGAATGGATAATCTTTGCTGACTTTTGTAGCTCTCATCCTCCACCTACAACTTTTGTGACTATATACCGTCTCAAAACGATCTTTCGTGGACCTAGATACAATAAACTCATAGTTCTTCTTTGTTGCTACTGTCGCAAGTTTTGTGGAAAGCTCTAATTTGGAGTCAAACATCTCTCCAACAACTATATCCAAAACAACATCCACAAAAGAAGACGCATCTTCACCACAAGCGTCGTCAGCAACAGGGAGCATATATTAAGAGCCAATATGAAAGCATTCATCCGGAGTACTCCCAGCCGGAGGAGCGATGTTGATATTATTACCACTAATATTATTCCCCGCTAAATCATCGTCGATATCATTATCCACACCAATATTATTCCCTGGTAAATCATCGTCCATGTTATCATCTGGACCAATATTATTTTCATTCCCAACAACATCATCATCTCTATAAGAACCACCATTAGTATCGACATTAACATTCTGACAATTGTAATCATCATCTCGACCATTCTCCTCATTCATACAAATGTCATTATCATATGAACGAATTTTGTCATCCCTAAGATCGTTATCATTGTCTGATGTTATTAATTCATTAATCTCGTAGAGACACTCTATTTTTTTACCAAGATAACTTTCTGTTATAGCATCATATTTTTTATTAATATTTCACTCACACTTCTCGATGTGGCTTCACCCAACGTAAAAAATGGAGATAATGGTGTTATAAGATAAGATAGGGTTGACGACATTGGTTAAGACGGTTGATTACTTGCACCACCTGAACGTAGATTTTTGTCTATTATATTTTTCCATCAAGATACTTTTTTATGCATGGAAGGACAACTCGTTTTGTCTTTTTCCTTGACAACCACCATCAAGGGAGTAAGTTTGTTGCTACCTCTACAATATTGAAGAAAGAATTTAATATCCTCATTATTTTCAAAGGTCACTAGTGGAGAAAATATGGAGGTATCATAGGAAAATACAACTGTCAGTTTCAAAACATATTTGTCATGTTCAATTTCTAGTTTCACATACAGAAGTTCCACCATCTAAGTTATATCGAATCTCTCTCGCAATTGTCATTCTCTTTACGCGACCACCAATATAATCAAGTTTACCACTTGGATCAGTCTCCTAACAACCACCGTAATGTATCATGACACATATTTCTTACATCTCTCTCTGTTGCACCCACAAAAAAAAACATACAAAGAAAGTAAATCAGTTCATTAGAGACTTAGTAAAAACCGTTGATACTAAGACAAACAAAAAAAATAAAATTAAAATCAAAATAAAGCATTTTGGACTGTTATTTAATACGTTCTGACAATTGGACCGTCATTTAATCAGTTCTGACAAATAGACCGCCATATTACCTCTATTTAGACCGTTATACATGCCTACTGTATTTTGGACCTTTATTCTACATGCACTATCACTTTAACTGCCATTGGACCGTCATTTTTTTGTCGGAATATGGACAGTAATTTATGTCCGTCCCTTAAATGACAGTTCCATGATCCGACATATACGAAACCGTCATTTTTGGGATCGATATAAATTACTGTTCATTGACTGACATAAAATGACTGTTAATGACTAATGGACCTTTATTTCGTATTGTCTTCTCTAACAAAATAATGATCCTATCACGCCATTTCGATGAAGCTCAAGCAAGAAAAAACAGCTTTTTTCACAACGAAAAGACATTACAGAGCATTCTATCACCAAAACAACGCAAACAAAGTAACATATACACAACAAAACGAGTAAAGGTGCAATTTTTTTCGTAAAATCTCAAAACTATAAGTTTACCCACGTGGTTCTGAACGTTGGATGTTTGGTTTGTATGATTTGTGAGTTTGTTTGTGGGGTGCGAGAGAGACAGATTTCGTGATGTGAGATAGATTTTGTGAAGTGAGAGACAGAGTTCGTGAATTGAGAGAGAAAATTTGTGAATTGTTTCTTTAATTTGATTTTTATAAAAACTGATGTCACAGTAAAAGGGGATATGAGGGAGGTATCACTGTTGAATGGGTAGGTGAATGAGAGAAGCATGGGAGTTGGATTATTTTTCAAAGACCCCCCTCCAAATAGGCCATTTTGGTAAATTCCCCTAAATAGTATGGTGGGATTTTACGATATTAATGAAGACTATCATCATAAGGTTCTATAATATCTCCCGATCACATAGAGGTCCATAAATTTTCCCTTTTATTTTTAGCATCTAGGAAAAATTATCAGATAAAGGGGACGTTTTTAAAAAATGACTAGAGTTTCAAAAACGAAAAAGGGTAATTATAAGAGATAACCAAATCTAAGGGTGTGAGTTAACAAATAAATAATTTTCAATTTATATACCAACTTACACTTAAAACAACTAAATAATCTTCTCATATAAATCAAACTTCTCATTCTTTAACACTTTCTAACAGGTGGAATTCACTGAACTCATCAGAGAGTTGACAGACAAATCATCGAATTCGTTAGACAGACGTCTGACTTGTCAAATAGTTATCAAACAGTCATCAAAACTGATAAACAATTATCGAACAGTTGTTAGACTTATCAAACAATCATCAAACAGTTATAAAAAAGTTGTCAAACAATTACGATTAGATGGAATGATATTTTTATCATATCAATTAGGAATGATTAGATAAATCATATAAATTAGAAGAGTTAGTTATTTTTTTAACTAACATCCTTAATTTTGATTATTTTTTTAATTCTAAAAAAAAATTATATATAGACATCACTAACAAAATTTAATAATCTAATGTATAAATTAGAGCTGTAAAGATATCGAGCATTATAGACTAATAAAATAAAAAAATATTTAGAACTTTAAAATTGTGATATGAGAGTTTTTGGAATTGTGGTCATCTTCTAAGTCTCCTAATTTTGGTTATTATTAAACCTTCCCAAAGTCAAATAAGTCCTCCTTTCTAACATCACTGTTTTTGCCAAAACCCTAACTCAAATGACAAAACCTCTCCATTTCTCTTCCTCACACAAACAAACAGTGTCAAATTTCTTGATTTAAATCCACTTCGTAAAAAAAATAAAAAAATAAAATTCCCCAAGATCACCCCTGTTTCCAATTCTATTCTTCTCATATCTGCATTTCTACCCATCACTACTCGTGAAACCCTCTGAAAACCACAGCTTTGAAAAGGTAAGTTTGCTTCTTTCATATCTAAGTTTTCAGACTTTATTATTTTGATTTTATTTTCTGGTGATAAACCCATCTTGGTTCTGATTTTAAGCTTGTTTTTCCAATATTTGTATTGTTGAATTGATGTTAATTTCGATTGTCGAATTGAGCTCAAACCAGCCAGCCATAGTCCCTTCATGATTGCATTTAAATACTGTGAAGGAGGAACATGAACATTGCAGGAATACGCAAACCCGAAAACCATTCTCTTGAATAGTAATAAAGAACTTGCCTAAGTATCAAAACTGCAAAGCTTGCTTATAATGTAGGAGTATTTGGCTCAAAATTGTAGAATCTATTGATTATTTGCGAAAAGTTTACAACGAAATCGTAATTCAAGCACTAGTTTGAAGGATATTTATAGTCGTTAAACCGAAAATTTCAACTATTGTATTGATATTTGGATTTTCACCTTATATATTGAAAATGCTAATATAATGCTATGATTTTTGTTCTTGCGAAAGATTGGTAGGCTATAATTACTTTCAATAAGTTTGCCATCATCAAGTGTTTAGGCAAAATTGTTTTGAAATCAAGTTTTCACATGTGATTTATTTGGTTCATTTGTGTTTCTTCGATCATTTGTCACGTGTTGGCTTATGCTTGAACACACAGTGGGAAGCAAAGCAATTGCAAAAACAATGGAGAGCACAGAAGAAAATGGCAAAATCAGTATTGAAGAGCAAGTGAATCCGCAACCTACTGGTCTCTCTAAAAGAGCACAAAAGAAGCAGTTTAAACAAGAGAGATATGAAGCAAAAAAGGCTGAGAAGAAAGCACGGATGAAGGAGGAGAAAAAGAAAGAAGGAGAAAGAAAGCGAAAGGAATGGGAGGAAAAGCTAGCAAGCGTATCAGAGGAGGAGAGATTAAAGATGATCGAGTTGAGAAAAGGTCTAAGAAAAGAGAGAATGGAGAAACGGACTGAAGAGAGAGAAAACAAGATTCAGAAGCTTGCCAAAGCCAAAGAAAATGGCCAAAACCTTGTCATTGATCTAGAATTTTCTGATCTCATGACTTCCAACGAAATTCATAGCCTTGTTCAGCAGGTACGACTCAGATTTCCAGATCTTGCATTAAGTTTTCAATTTTATTTTATTTTATTTAAAAAAAAAATTCAACATAAAAAATGAAAATGGAAACTTTATTGCTGTTGAGTATGGTAGGTAACGATTGAAAAGGTATATGGCAGGAATTTAAAAATGAGTAATATGATAGGATACTTAGAAAATGAGTACAATGTGAAGAACTAGTAAGAAGAAAAGCTGAAGGGAGGGACCTGGTATGGTTACGTATCGTTTTCTAAAAAATGAAATTGTAAAGTGAAAGCAGAAATATTTGTGTTTTTTTAGATGCAAGAATATGTGCAGTAACATTTTCTGTGAACAACATTCTGAAGTGCAAATTGCAAAAATTCCTTGACATTATTTTTAAAAATAGGAAGAAAACAATGGTTTTCAATATAAAGATTTGATATTCATTTCTGGAAAACT
>JANKKB010028127.1:0-13218 GCA_026225775.1 Bursera palmeri | reverse complement strand
CCCCCCCCCAACACAACACACACAAAAAGGCCGTCTGAAAGTTGAAAGCGCTCCACGTAGTGTCATAAAACGTTTGGGGGCCTCGCAGCTTTCTTTTCCAAGTATCATTTTTCTCAAGTTCATATACAAGTATTCGATTTGATTCTATTTAAAAGAAAACATTAGTTAGCAGCAAAATATCACTCTTTCCTGAGCAATAGACTATTAACAGGAAAATTGAGGATCTCTTACCCAGAGAGCCTAAAAGGTCTCCTCTATGCTGACATTCCTCTGCTTCCGGGTCAGCTTCAGGTATAACCTGGCAGGTATTTGTGTGTTGTTGATGAACGATTTAACCATTAATGGGATCTGCCTAACTTAAAATTTAAACAAATCCTTTTTCACTTTTTTTCTTTTTTCTAGAAAAAAAAAAAAAAATTGGTGCCGTCCTTCAAATTTCTTATCAATAAATAATTCAAAGTTGTTTGATGTCGTTTTCTTTTGACGTCTTTTGCCATTGACTTATTGCTACCATTGTTCTAATTAAGCTTAGCACATGGGTCCTCTGAGATGAAATACCAATTGCACTTTACGTTGCCAAAACCTTGTGGCCTTCTGGTTCAGCATCGACAAATACTAAATGATAAAAAATGTCAACAACAATATCATTTCTCACAAAGCTCCAGGAGTAGAAGAAAGTTAATTTGATTTTTTAAAACCATCAACCTTTTCATGGAAAAGTAATGATGAAGTAACATTTAATAGTTTTTTAATTATTGGCTCAAGAAGCGTTGAATCTTCAATGGTAGCATCAAGTAGTACATCTTGCACAAAACTTGAAACACAACATGTGGATATCTAGAGTATTCTATGATAGCATTTTAATTTGTCAAAAGCTGAAACAAAAGTGTGGCATTTGGTTTATTTTATTGGTCACTTTGACTAAAGAAGATGCTTTAAAAGATCCTAGCGGGCTTCATGCTTTCAAAGATTCATAGATTACCCAATTACATGCATAATCCTGCCAATACTATCTTTTTATGTTCAAGTTAATCACCAGATTATTCTATTACATATCATTAACTTGGGTAATGAAGACCCTAATTGGAAACCAAAAACTTAATAATGAAGACTATTATTATCCGTAAAAATATTTACTGCCACAATTAAATGGGGGTATTCACTCTCAAACCCCCAAAAATTTGAAAAGAAAATCAAGCATCCCATTGAATCAAAACTAACACAAATATCCCAAAATTATAACCTCTGTTACTCATATTTAACGGTACTACAGTAAAAACTTAAGATAAATACTAATAATCCCCATTAATCATAAAATAACATAAAAACCCCTATTTTCAGTAATCCTTTGAAACTAATTTACATTGTGAGGGTATTATCGATATTTTGTTAACTAAAATACAAAATAATATAAAATATTTAAAAATTAAAAAAATTTACAAAAAAAATAAAGATATATTTCATATACTAAATAATTTTTATAAATTTAAATAATCTACTTTCACTTACTAAAATTATTTAGTTTTTAGTAAATTATTTACTAAAATTTACTTGCTTAATTTACTAAAATTATTTAATAAATAAAATATATTTTAATTACTAAATATATTTCATTTACTAAATAATATTTATAAATTTAATAAATCAAGCAAATAAATTATTTATTAAAAACTAAATAATTTTAATAAATTTAAATAATAAAAATATATTTCATTGACTAATTATATTTTAAAATAAGATTTTGATTATTCGACGGGTTTTTGTTGGTCTGCTCCCGATGATTGTCGAGCAATCCCTAGTCATATAGTAAGTAAATCAATAATTAAGTAATTTAATCTATTAACTCGTTCACATATGATAAATGGGACGTTAGTGAACTCATCAATTTGTTAATCGATTATAAATTAAAAAAAAGATTGAATCTAATTTAATTTGAAAATACCTCGAGATTAAAAAAATTATTTATTTACTTATATTTTAAAGTATAAATTAGTAACACTTATTTATAATTATTTTATTTATTTAATAAAAATTAACCATCGATTTGATAACTAGTTTTTGTATCAAGTGTTAATACCAACCGTTATAAAACRAGATATTTACTTACTTATTTTATTAAAATTATTTAGTAAATTATTTAAATTTATAAATTTTATTTAGTAAATTAAATATATTTAATAATTAAAATATATTTTATTTATTAAATAATTTTAGTAAATTAAGTAAGTAAATTTTAATAAATAATTTCCTAAAAACTAAATAATTTTAGTAAGTAAAATTATTTACTTTTATTAAAAATTTTAGTAAATGTTTTAAATTTACAAAAATTATTTAGTATATGAAATATATATTTCTTATTTTTATGAATTTTTAAATATTTTATATTATTTTAGTAAATAAAATATTGATAACACCCCTATAATGTTAATTAGCTTCAGAGGATTATAAAAACTAGAGTCTTTATATTATTTTGTAATTAAGGGGTGAGTTTGTTATTTTTGGATATATCAAAGAGGTGTTATGATATTTATTATGATTTTTTAATGTAGTACCATTAAATATAATTTTAATGGAAGTTAAGTTTTAGGGGATTAGTGTTTGGTTTATATTTAGTGGGATGTTTGATTCTTTTCAAATTTTTTCGGGGGTTGAGAGAAATAACACTAATTAAAAGAACCTCTTCTTACCCATCACTGTTGGAGGAGAGAGCAACAAGAATATGCCAAATCGAGCTCCTTTCCCTTGCTTTGAATATATTGGTTGCTTCAGATTAGGTTAAAATATTATAAATGCTCCCTAAAGAGTTTTTATGACCTCTTAAACATTAAGTCTTCTATTTTCTTAATCTGTTTGCATGTGACTACATGTGCCATCATAGAAGAGTTGCCTGGGATTTTGGCGGTCCAGGATGCCTGCCTTAGATGACTGAGTCATATGACCTTGTAATTGCCAACTAGTGGTAAACAAGGAACAAAAATTATTTCATAATAATAATCAAATGCTATACTTTAATTTTCTAAATGTTACCACCTCTATTTGCTGTATTCCATTGTTTTATCTCAAAGCTGCCGCAAAAGGTACTAAACGTTAAAGCTTCTTTGACAGATATGTGTTGTAAATATTTCGCCTGCTTACTATTAATATTAGAATCCATTCTCTACTTAAAGCCTATATGGGAAGAACAGTTGCAGTTCACAAGCGGAAAGATAAAAATGTCAGATTTGATAAAGAAAAGGTGGTCTCTTAATGGTATGACCGCCCTAGTCACTGGTGGAACCAGAGGCATTGGGTTAGTGCGCTCTCTCTTAATTTATTGCTTTACCTGCATGCAGGTTGATATTCTATTTCAATTGTTTCAAATAATATTTTTAGTTTTTGCTACCACGTTGATAATATATTCACGTTATGTACCAGATATGCAATAGTAGAAGAACTAGCAGCATTTGGAGCAATAGTACATACATGTTCACGTACCCAAACAGAGCTCAATGCCAGGATTAAAGAATGGGAGAGTAAAGGGCTTAAAGTAAGCGGCTCAGTATGTGACCTCAAAATTAGAGCTCAGCGGGAGAAGCTGATGGAGACTGTCTCTTCTATATTTGAGGGCAAGCTCAACATCCTTGTAAGTTCAACCATATATGCATGGTAGCCATCGCTTTGATGGCCAAAAATTAAATTTAAAAATAACAGATATAAATCATAGCACATAGATGAATTACAAGTTATAGCGGGCGTATTTGGTGGAATTATTTCAAGTCCCTTTTGCTTTTCCGAACTTGAGCACATTCTCATAACATATCATTTTCTTAGGTGAACAATGCTGGAACAGGTATGGCTAAGGATGCCACAGAATACACTGCAGAGGATTTCTCGATCATAATGGTTACCAATTTTGAGTCTGCTTATAATCTATGTCAACTTGCGCATCCACTCTTAAAAGCATCCGGAAATGGCAACATAGTATTTATCTCCTCTGTTACAGGCGTAATAGCCATACCTTTTTGTTCAATCTATGCATCAACTAAAGGTACGATTATTCTTAACATTCTTATGTTAGAAAGCAACAATACTGGAAATTGCATCTACGCATGCGCAAGTCGTTAATCATATAACTGGTTGACCATTTTTGAACTCCAGGAGCAATGAATCAAGTCACAAAGAACTTGGCATGCGAGTGGGCGAAGGACAACATTCGGGTGAATTCTGTTGCACCATGGCTTATCAGAACCTCACTCACCGACAGTGTAGAAGTATAAATCTGTTCCGATCCCACTTTTATCCTTAGTTTTCAGTGCATTATTAATTTAAATTTTACCCATTCCACCTATCAGAACTCCCTTAAACGTTTTCTCTGCAGAATTCAATAAATTTACTATGAGTTACTATTATATAACACGAAATCCTACAGATTAAATATGATATATCTTTAAATATATATATATATATATTTAAAGTTGAATTAAAAGAAACTCTTTACACGATTGATAGTCCAAAGTACCTCATTATGTCAAAATAGGGAGGACCACACTCAGGTCATTTTAGTACACCAATCTATGGCTTTTAAAACAAATATTGGTGCTTATATTGATTGTAATTTCAGGAAGATTTCAATGTCAAGGAAACATTAGCTCGCTTAGTATCCCGTACTCCTATTCCCCGTGTTGGAGAGCCTGATGAGGTTTCATCAGTGGTAGCATTCCTATGCTTCCCAGCCGCTTCATATATCACCGGACAGGTTCTTTGCGTTGATGGAGGATACACTGCGTCCGGGTTTTAGACCAAATCAAAACTATAAAGGTGTTATGAATTTCTGGCTGATGTTTCCAAGTTAGACAAGGGTTTCTTACGGCAGAGGCTTTCCTAATAAACTCTCTTTCAACAGAGACGACAAAAGAGTCTTGACTGTTATTGTTAACTTCTAGTTGTAGAAATAAATTCTCCATCGTTGTTTTGAATGTAACATCCTTTTCTGTGTAGAACAAATATTAAATTTCGAAATTAAGAAACTCATTTCAGTATTTAGTTGAGAATTGAACAGCAAGAATGGCAAAACCATCACAACTCCGTTTTCATTCAAGAACAGATGTGCAAAAAGTTGTCTTCTTTATCAGCATATTATAATATATTGTTAAAATTGGGACAGTGACAGCGCTGTAGATCCACATATATCCTCCATAATCTACAAAACAAAGAAACAACCAGTTGACATCCAAAGCCTGTAGTTAGTTGAATATATATATATATATATATGTTGACAGCTATCATAGGTGTCAAGTCATATCAATATTCGGTCTTTAGGCCTTCTCAAGACAGAGTCACGCGTAAGGTTTGCTTCACATTTGTCATATTACTGAAACTAAAAAGCTTAAATTTGTGTTGAGATACGATTGAGAGATTTGAATATACAATTTATAGCATTAAAAAATATATATATATATACACAATTGTGAGTACGTAATAATGTTAAAGTTGTTTTGGTTCTACAATTCTATCTATTGTTGACTCGGAAAATTAGCCTACAGATTCTCTCCTAATATTCTCAGTTCTCACACCCAAAATTTACTTTCAAAATAAAATTTTAAGGCTTATTGGGTCGATAGCAGGACTCACACGCAAATAAAACAAGGCTTCGGCCCGAGTTGGCTTGGTATAATAGAAAAATAGCATATTGGTTCAATGCTTTGAAGAAAATTATGAATAAATAATCATTGCTTGACATTAATCTTGTTAAAGTATGTGGCTAATAATCTCAAACTCGAAGTTCCTCTTCCCCTTCCATTCCATGTGTCATGTGTTTAAAATCACTCAAAAAATCACGCAATCAATCAAAAAATTAACTTAAGGAGAAGAATTGAAGTTGCAAGTAAAGAGAACATATTTCAATGAAACTTCTTTTAAATATCATCATTTATATGTCCGATCAATGTAAAACATCCATATATACATTTACATTTATTAAAAAAATAATAATTGATTATCAATTAATTAATAAAAGAGAATGGTGAAAATTGCTAACATGATTCTGATTCTTCTTTGTGATCTTCAATGCTTTTAGGAAACGAAGCATGTCTCTGCTTGTCTTTTTTATCCTCTTAATTCTTGAACGCCTCAAGTATTTGCAGTGCTTCTAGGTTCTTCGAATGGTGCTCTCATCCACCCTATGGATATGCCCCTTTGACTTCAATAAATACCATCTGACCGAGCTATTGACCTAAAAAGTTTAAGTTCAATAAGGTTAAATTGTACTATATAGGCCTACAGTCCTTATAAACTTCAAAAAATTCACATCAATAGTTAATAAGAGGAGATCTTTTTACACATATCTAAATACAAATTTCTTGTTATTGATCTTACTTCATTCAATAATATAGATAATTGATGAGTTGACAACATTAAATACAATTTTTTAACTTAAAACTCAACCATTAGTCTAGGTGAGATTAATGATTAAAATTAATTTATGTCAATAAATTGTGTCAAAATTTTGTGTTAAAATATTATTTCTCATAGTTAATTATTTCTTAACATATATTATAACCAAAATTATATGAGGAGACGCGTATAATTAAGTAATAATTAATTAGTTATACTTGGCTTACCTACATAAGGCCTTATTCTCAAGTTAAATAAGGGAGATGCCCTTACACACTAGGGAATGCATTAAAAGCCAAATACTAATATTGACTGTTTTAAGTCAATTGATTACTTTACCATTACATTAATTTTAAGAGTAGGGTTACATAAATCTAAAGAAAATACTTTCCTCACTCTTTTTTTAAGTACATTAATTACTTTAAAATTAAAATAATATATATACAAAAATATGGGAAATTCAAAATATAACTCTATATAACTAATAAATTCAATAGCTGAATTTATGTTGTTCTTAATAAATAATTACTAAAAAAAATATGATTTATTAATAAAAAATCTTTTTCTTATAATATCACTTGTTTAATCAATTTTAAAAATTGATGTTGTAATAAGTTATAATTTTTAATGTAATAACATTGATGTATTAATTTTGTATTGATTATATATTAAAACTAATTCATTTATTTAGAATACAACTTAAAATTCATAAAAATTAATAATTAGTGTACTAAGACAAAATGTTTGTAAAAAGTTTTTAGATAGATATATATATTACAATCTCTTTCATTTATTATGATTTTTACTGTTAAATAATATTATACCACATCATGTTATATGAGGATAATTGTATGGTTAGATTATATATGTATTATTTCTCATTTTAAAAATATTATAGTTAAACTCATATTGTATGCCTATAAGCAAAACTTTTAAGACTATTTTAATTTTGGAAATTTATGGATGTTTTCATAACAAAAAAACTTATGTGAAATACATTCATTATTTCATTTTATTGATTTGGTAATTTTGTCCAACCAAATAGTAATAAATCATCATAGTTGATAATTAAATTAAAAAAATAAGAAAAATGGAGAAATGGAATAAACTTAATTGAAAATTTAGAAGAAAAAAAATTATATATTAACACATTGCCAGAATATGAGTAAGCAAGCGGAACAACTTTATAATTTTATACAATGACATGGTGTTCACTCCTACATAATATTTCTCTCATAACACTCGAAGGTGAAGAATGATGGAACATAATAGTTAAGGAAAACACAGAATTCACTCTCGAGGAGTTCTCAACTTTAATTGTTACCCATTTCGAGTCTGCTTACCATCTGTGTCAACTCGGCTATCGCATCTTGAAAGCATCAGTAAATGGTAGCATTTCTGTTGCAGGCGTAATAGCTCTACCTCAATCTTCTATCTATGCATCAACTAAAGATCCAGCTTATTTATTTATTTAAGAAAGCAACAGTCAAAGCAATAATCTGCTCAATAATGTTTTAACTTCAGGAGCAATGAATCAAGTCAAAAAGAACTTGGCAGTCGAGTGGCTGAACGACCACATTCAGGTAAATTCAGTAGCACCTTCAGTTATCAGAACCTCACTCATCCAAGGCGTACTAGTATAAATCAATCCTCTGCTTCATACTTTTCTGGGAATTATTTTGTTAAAATTTTCTTATAACCTCTTTCATCCCACAGAATCATTAGGGATGACACATTTACCATGGGAGAGCCTCTCACATAATTTTATTTCTTTCAATTCAAACTAGAATCCAAGCAAAAGAAAATTTTTCCCAGGATTGAAACCCCAAAAATATACCTTTTGTCAAAATAGGCAGTGCGACCTCGTTCCCTGTTAGTACACATTTTCCACGAAGATTATAGTGGGAAGGAAGTTATAACTCGCATGATATCGCGTACTTCTATAGACCGAGCAGGAGAGCCTGATGAGGTTTCATCAGTGATGGCATTCCTATGCCTCTCAGTGCTTCATATATCACTCGACAGTTTCTCTGCGTTGATGGAGAATACACCGTGTCCACGTCAAAATTAGATGTTATAGATTTCCGGCCGGTGCTTCCAAGTGAGGCAAAGGTTAATTTTATAATGGCAAATGGTTTCCTAATAAGCTCTCTGTTAACAGAGACGATACAACAGTCCCTTTGCTGTTGTTATCTTCTAGTCTTTGTATATTTTTGCCATCACTAATTGTTCTAATATAACATCCTCGTATGTCTAGAATAAATATTGAATTTCCAAATCTAGAAACCCATTTGAGTGTTTTAGTTAAGAAATGAACAGCAACAAGTGAGAAAACCACAGCAACTTCATAGTCATTTAACAGAAGGCTGGTTCTATCGTATACAATAAAAGTTAACCCAAGTCTGATTAATGTGCAAAAATAAAGCACTCATCGCGCAAATGACTGAGAGAGTTCAGGTTAGGTTCCAATACTAGGCCAAGAGTATAGTAAAAAGTTTAGTTGAGGATGAACAAAGTTAAACAAGGATATATTATACTAATAACTATTATCAAGTGATATGATATAAAATATTTAACGAATTAATAAATATGATGAATTGGGGTAAGAAGTTCCCAACATAAAATAATAATAATAATAATAAAAGTATATTTGTTTTAATAATTAAGATTATTTTTCAAATGTGTAAAATATATAGTGGATAAGAAGACTTACAAACACAATCCTATTCCTATTGGGGTGATGAGAATTGGATTGACTTGTATTTTACATGCATTACAGAATATAATAAATGAATCATTTTCCACGTTACTATTACATGTCAACAATGTTCAACAACTAAATGTCACAATATGGAAATTACCTAACGTGCGTCATGCTGAGGCCAGACCCACTTGTTGAGGCCCCGGACATCATTGACAGAGGAGTCTTGCACGAACAAATGATTTTATGAATAAAAAATTCCTAAGATAATAAGAAGATCACAAAAAAATTTTCATCATTATTTATCAAACCCTGATGAATCATGATTCAAGTACTGCATAACCCAAATTACATTCTCCTGCACTCAGAGAAGTTAAATTTTGGATTGAAAGTTGAAAGGGAAATTTACCGAAATGGTCACTTGGAGGGGGTAAAATCGAAATAACCCCCCTTCAATAATTCTCCACCTTTCAAGCCAAAACTATAGTAAAAAAATTCTATCGATTATACCCCTGTATCTATTATTAAAAAACAATATGTCTCTCATTGACATTTACTCTCTCTCTCTTAATAACCACCGCCGTTTAGCCGATCAGTTCTAGTCGCTCAGCCATTGAGGCGTCGCTGTTTAATCGTTCAGCCATCCTCATTGAGCTGTCAGCTTTTAGTCATTCTGCCATCGCCTTTCAGCCTTTGGCAACCGACCAGCAGTTCACTCAATCGATTCGATGAGTTTCCCTATTTTTCCTTACTCTTGATTGATTGTTGTGGTTGTTGCTATCGGGTAGAGAGGATGGTTTGTTGGTTTAGGGTTGTTTGTGGTTTGTTTATGGAATTTTGTTATTGGGTGTTGTCAGGAAGAAGAAGAAGAAGTCGGGGAAGAAGGAAGACCACGGTCATTGTCGGACCTCCATTGTCTGAAATCGTGGATACTGTTCATCTTAGTGTAAGACTTTCACGGTTGTAGTGTAAGACTTTCATGGTCATAGTGTAAGACTTTCATGGTCGTGTATGGGACTTTCACGGTCCTGGTAATGTAAATTAAGTTTCATGGTCTGGCTTCCAAAAGTAATATATTCCACGGTCTTGAATCAATAAGCAGCTAAGACCGTGGATGTATCACGGTCTGAATTGCAGAAGCAATTTAGACTGTGGTACATCCACGGTTTATATGTCAGTGAAGTTGCTAAAAAAGGAATTTGGATGTTCGTTTTGTAGAAATGGCTTTTCCTCGTGTAACCTTTAATTTGAAGACCCTTCCACAGGATTGGCTTTCTGTTTTCCAGTTTCTATTTATATTATCAAGTTTGTTAAATCTTTTGTGGTTTCTGGTTAAACTTCTGACTAAATTGATCTGGTGACAGGATAATGACAACTTTCATCATTGTTCACTGTGGCGGATGTTGGGAAACACAAGCAAATTGTGACGTTGAGTATGTTGGTGGTGAAATTAAGGGGTTACTAGTCTCGAAGGATATCGAATTTAAGCATTTTTTAGATTTATTATATATGGAACTGGGGTTTGATCAGACAAAGTATGCAATAGCTTTGTCAACTAGATTTCTAAACATCAACTTAAAACCTTCCCCCATTATGCGTCTGGAAAATGATAAAGATATTTGTTTTTCATTAAGAATAGTCGTATGTAGATAAATTTATTCCTCTCATGGTTGCAGTGGAGAAAAAAGTTGGTCCAACCATTTCGATTCAGAAAAAAGTTTCATAGGATAAAGATGCTTTGATGAAACCATCGTTTCACTCTCACCGTGCTTGTAATCAATGAATTGATTCAATGTCTACAACTTATTCATCCCATTTTACAGAAGACAATGAGACAACATCGCCAATGCCTTCTACCCCATTGATGAATGATACAAGCAATATGCCTGATATTGAACAATTCATCAATGATACCTGAAATAATTTGCCTAATAGTATGCCCGTCATTGACAAATAGTTACAAAAAACAGCAGTACTAGGACGTTGTATACCATATGATGGTGATTCTGCAAATGATGATTTCGTACATGACGATGATTTTGTGGATAGAGATAGCGTACAAGATGATCATTTTGTTATTAATACAGAGGATAACAATGATCCTCCATCTTTTAATCACATTCAATCCCAATCATTTGTAAATATCAATCGTAACACAAGTTCTAATGCAAAGATTGGGCTAGAGACGTTTCGATGGTTGTCACACAACCGTGAAAGTCTTACGCTAAGATGAACAGTATTCACGGTTCTTATTCAGACAGTGGAGGTTGGACAATGATCATGAATAATTCCTTCTTCCCCGACTTCTTCTTCTTCTTCCGGACAACATCTAGCAACGAAATTCCATAAACAAACCCAAATAACTCAAAACCAATAAACCATCCTCTCTGCCTAATAGCAACAACCACAACGATCAATCAAGGGTAAGAAAAAATAGGAAAACTCACAGAATCGATCGAGTGAATAGTGTTAACGATGTGAATGGCTGGCTAGTTATCGAAGGCTAGTAAAGGTGATGACAGAATGGCTGAAAGCTGATGGTTCAACAGCGATGGTTGAACGGCTGAACAACTAAAAGGCAACAGCTGAACGGCAACAGCTAAACAACTAGAAATGGTAGGCTGAACGGCGGGAATTGGTAGGCTGAACAATGAGAACTGATCGGCTGAACGATTGGAACGTATCGGCTGAAAAGCGGTGGTTGGAGAGAGAGAGAGAGTAAATGGTAGTGAGAGATCGACTGTTTTGGAATAATAGAGACAGGGGCATAATCGATAGAAATTTTTTTTTTTTTACTGTAGCTATGGCTAGGAAGGTGAGAAAGTTATTGAAGGGGGGCTATTTTTCAATTTAACCCCCTCNGAGAGTAAATGGTAGTGAGAGATCGACTGTTTTGGAATAATAGAGACAGGGGCATAATCGATAGAAATTTTTTTTTTTTACTGTAGCTATGGCTAGGAAGGTGAGAAAGTTATTGAAGGGGGGCTATTTTTCAATTTAACCCCCTCCAAGTGGCCATTTTGACAAATTTTCCAAATTGAAACCATTTACAATTACAATTACACTTGCCTTCTAGCCCATCAACTAAGTAAAGTGGGTTCAGTGGGTTACAGTAAAGTACCAGTTTTCGATTCCAATACAATAAAAGAGCCTACCCCAGCCCATTAAACTTTTATGAGTGCTCTAAATCACAAATTCTTAGGCCCAACACAGCTGAAAAAGTAGCACAGGAAACCATCGGCTGTTGAGTCCAATGAGCACTTTAACAACTTCAACATATATATATATATATAGGGGCAGGATCAAGAGACACAAATTTAAACACAGATTTGTATACAAATTATAAACCATTAAATGATATTAAAATCAATTATTCAGATTACTCATAAGCCTTCAAACTTTTAATGCAATATTCTCGTATTCTAATTCTCTCTCAAAGCATTAAATGTTTTGTCTCTTCTCCTAATTCTCTTTCAACTCATTTTTATTTTCATCTTTCATTTTAAAAAAAAAAATATATGAAATTATAAATTAAATTCTTAAATAGTTTTTAACAAAAAATCAACAATCACAATTTATATTCTTTTATTTATAACTAATTCTTAAAAAATCATTTATTTTTAACGACCATTATGATATTATTTAAATAAATGATTTTAAAAATAAATGGTTGTTAAAAATATAAACAATCATTGATTCTTGTTAAAAACTAAAAGTTACCTAATTAATTTAAATGTTCTTATATATAATACGCAAGCAAGCAGCTACCTTGTTGATCATTTATGCAAATAATACTTATACAACATGATCGATTATTCAAATAGGAATATGAGAATCCAACCGAATCCTAAAGGATTTTTAAAAATCAATGATTGTTTATATTTTTAACAACCATTTATTTTTAAAATCATTTATTTAAATAATATCACAATGGTTGTTAAAAGTTAATGATTTTTTAAGAATTTTTATAAATAAAATAATATAATTTGTGATTATTGATTTTTTGTTAAAAACTATTTAAGAATTTAGCTACTACTTAAAAAGTGTAATACCCAAGTGTAGGTTATCTTAATTATAGTCCTCGGTTAGTCCAAGTATCGTATCCACAGGGAGATTTTTATTAAGATGAAGTGGTCCTTATTTCA
>JANKKB010028126.1:1052-13217 GCA_026225775.1 Bursera palmeri | reverse complement strand
AGCTACAAAAGAGAAAAGTTAGAAAGTTAGTAACAATAGTTTACTTCCTTCTATTCACTTTTACTACAGCAGCAAAATTTCATAGCTTATGAGACTTATGTACAACCCATAATTCCTTGCTTTGATGGTCACTACGGTCATTGAAGCATGCTGATGGAGAATTTCTTCCGATCTAAGAAGTACTGGCAAGTTGTTGCTACTAGAATAGTAGAACTAGCAGCTATTATTACTTTAAATAATGTTCAGAAAGTATAACTCAAAAGGCAGAGGTTGAAGGATCTCAAGGTGAAAAACTACTCATTCCAAGCTATTGATTGCCCAATCTTGGAAACGATCCTTAACAAAGATACTTCCAAACAGATTTAGGACTCCATGAAGAAGAAGTCGTGAGTGTAAATCTTGTTGGTGTTCTGGACTGCTTGTCTATGCCGCGACGCGATGTGTTTCTACACCGTGGCACCGAAGTTCCAGAAAGTTGATGCCGCGGCATAATGTGTTTCTAGGCTTCGGAGTTCAAGAGAGTTGACACAGCGGAGCGACGCCGAATCGATGAACCTGCAGATTTTGAATTCAAAGACTTCATGCTACGGCACGAGACAAATGGTACCACAGTGCCGACCCGACACCTTACAGAGTTGAGTTTGTTATTTCGATTTATGTGCCCTAATTCCTCCATATAAAAAGCCATGTTTCTCATGTTGTATAGTCAGAGAGATGAGACGTTTCGAAGAGGCCGAAAAGAAAGAGCTTTAGGTTGAGAAAAGGGAACTGGTGAAAGAGAAGAGATTGAGTGATTGTATCCCTGTAATCTTGACTGTCTTGTTTCTCTTATAACTTTGTTAATCTTTATAATGGATTGGCGGCCACCAGCAATTGGATATAGGACTGTTTATTATCCGAACCAGTATAACTCTTTATGTCTTTGTCTTTATTTACTGTTTCTCTGATTTGTTACAATTTTTCTGGGATTTTCTTTTTGCTTCTGCAGTTAGATTGTGCAGTTATTTGTTTGTGTTTGCTTGAGGTCCACTTGTTTCACAACGGAAGTATTAGGAGATAGCAAGGGCAAAACATGTACATCTTCAAGCACTCCGCTCTGAATTTATTGCTTTACGAATGAAGACAAGAGAATTGGTTTCAAAATACATCTCCAAGGACAATGGGAATCGTAAACAAGAGGCAAGTTAATGAAGAAAAGCTTGATGATTTCACCGTAGTTGAGAAGATTCTTCGATCCCTAACGTGAAAGTTTAAAATTGGTTTATGTCATTTGTGTGATTGAAGAATCAAAAGAAATCAACACATTTTCAATTGATGATGAGCTTTCTGTTGGTCCATGGGCAGAAAATAATTCAGCAGGACAAGGAAAAACAAGCATTGCAAGCAGTAACAAATGCAACGGCAGTTGGAGGTGGAAAATAAGGTTGGAAAGGCAAGAATAGGCACCAAAGGTCAGAAAAATTAAAAGAAAAGGTTGTTGATTCCCAAGCAAACGGGAAGGTTCATCTTGATCAAAATTCAACAGGACACAAACCAAGGTCTGTAGACAAATCTAAGGTTGAATGTTACAGTATTTCCATAATTATGGGCATTATCGGTCCGAGTGTCGTACAAATTTAAATTGGAATCGTAGCGAAAAGTCAAACTTCGTAAACAAGGAAGAAGAAGAAATTCCCTTTTTATTCGAGATGTTTTCTCAAAATGAAAGTCTTGAAGGGCAAAGACAGTATTCGAACTAGTTCGTTCCGATTTGTGTGGGCCGATAAAACTAATTTCTAATGTAGGTAAAAACACTTTATATCTTCTATAAATGGTTTAGTCTAAAAACCTAGGTTTATTTCTTACAAGAAAAATCATGAGCTTTTATAGCTTTTCAAAGGTTTAAAGCATGAGTTGAAAAAGAAGTCGGCAGCTCAAATAATATATTGCACATTGAACATGGTAGAGAGTACAACTCACAGGAATTTGATGATTTTTTTGACAAGCATGAAATTAAAAGGCAACTAACTGCAGCTTATACACTTCCATAAAACAGTGTGTGTGAAGAGAAAAATTGCATGGTTCTTAACATGGTGCGAAGTCTTCTACAGAGGAGTAGGCTATAGTAACAGCAGCTATAGTAGTTCCAGTTCATGAAAACAATCAAACTGAGGCCCAACTAACCTATGAAACTTCAGTAGAAGCAACATAACCTGATGAACAGGTTACAGGTTCCTGTCCTCAACAAGTTAGAAGACTTGCATATATGTTAGACTATGAGGTAATAGGAATCGACGAGTTTGAGGATCCACTTATACATTTTGTCTTGTTTTCATATCGTGATCCCACAATTTTTAAAGTTGTAGTCAAAGAAGAAAAGCAGCAGAAGGCTATGGATAAAGAAATTGCAGCTAGTGAAAGGAACAATACTTGGGAGTTGAGGGAAAAAGACAATTGGTGTTAAATGGTTTTACAAGATAAAAGTTGAAAGAAAATGGTGAAGTTGAATAATACAAGGCTTACCTAGTGGCTAAAGGCCACAAGCAAGAGTTTGATATGGATGCAATTATTTACTCTTGTTGCAAGACACGACATAATCATATTAATAATTGCATTGGAAGCTCAAAACTTATGGCAATGGGACTTCAAATCAGTGTTCTTACACAAAGACTTAGAAGAAAGGTATTTATTTATCAACCTCCTAATTATGTGAAATTAAGCCATGAGCATAAAGATTATAAATTTGAAAAAGGCTCTAGACAAACTAAAAACACACAGATATATAGCTTGGAATAACTCATAGACTCTTAGTTTTTAAAGGTTTTCGAAAATAACCATATGAGCATACTCCTTACGCAAAAATAAAAAATAAAATTGGAGATGGAGGAAAAATGCTTTTATATATATATATATGATTTAATATGGGAAATAATTGTTATACAAATTTTAATCTATTAATTACTCGCAGGTGCACTACTTAGTTATACTATAAATATGCAAAAACAAGGTTGTACCCACAAAGATTTTTGTAAGAAACACATATTACCACTACTTAAACTTATGTTAAACATTAATTTTAAACGAAATTAAGTTAAGACGGAATTTAAATTAACTTGATAAAAACAAAGAAAGCGAATGATAAAAAAGAAAAACAATAAAATAAACAAGAATTATTTAAAAAGTGTGCAAACAATAATAATGATATTCAACTTTACCACAACAAACCAATTTCATGCATAAAATTAACAAATATTCATATTAATAAGCCTCTAGAGTTCGTTCCCTCTCAAGTGTGTTTATCCGCATGATATCTGGTTTTAAACAAGTATTCAGAAACACAATTTAACTATGGTGTCTAGCTTAAATCATAAATTTGAATCCATTAAGCACAAAAAGAACAATAAAGAACCAAACAAAAGTTAAGCATTTTGTATATATGTCTTCACACTTACCTTTTCATTTACTAAATCAATCCAATGATCATTTTTTGTCTATGCAAACTTGAATAAAATATTCTTTATACACGTTCTAATAGTGATCAACTATCAAAACAACAAAAAAATTAATTAAATTAGCACAAGTGAATGAAACTAGAGGTTTGAATTAAAAAATGATTTGTTAGTCTACATTGAAACCCTAGCTATGAAGTTTAGTTACACATCATGAACGAAATTACAAGAATTCTAATTTAAAAAGACAGAAAAAATTAAATTGAGAAGAAGAAATCCTTGAAGAATCAATTCTGACGTTGAACAATTAACCCCTCTAAGCTTCTTTTCTTCCGTCAGAATTCTTGTTTGCACCCTCATATACTTCCTTCAAAAAGTATGAACATCCCTCCCCTTTATAATCCTCAAAAAGTCCTCAACAAACCTTATATAGGTGTATTATTGGATTTTAGTTAATCGTAGGAATCCTTATTGTATATAGAAAATCCAAATCCATTGGGATTCCTTATATTGTTAGGAAAGTATAAAATGTATGCCATGATCTATGTCTTAACATTTTTTGATGCTATAATCCTTTGTTCGATGTCGAATGCACTTGACAGTATCCAACAATGTCCGATAGAATATATCAAACCATCCGATAATGTCTGACAAGATGTATTGAGTATTGAATGGTGTCTAATAGAGGTTTTCATATGCTCGATTAGTCATGACATAAAATTTTTCAAAAACTAGTTAAATCTTAACAAAAACTCCTAATTTTAGTCATTTTTGCAAGTACCCCTCATCTCGATGTGCTGAAAAAAATCACAAGTATTTTGCTTCAAAGACTAATTAATGATACAAATAACAATGTATAACAACTTTGAAACTTAGATAAACAAAAAGAACATAATTAAATCGTGTAACCCCCTTTCTCAGTTCTTATCATACCTTCTTGAGCTAAAAGGTGTTAAAAGAAACAGATCATATTACCTTTCCGTCATCTAATAAAAGTCTATCAATTATATATTCCTGGTAAGGTCTACACCCTTTTTACTCTAAACGCTCATAACCAAATTTAAAAACATCTTGCATTTGCTTTTTACACCCTCGAAATCCTAAAATATCCTCTAATTTATTCTTTTCTTTAATTTTCTAGTTAGGATGTGTTCTCTCTATTAATTTCCTTCCCAAATTGGTTTATATCATCTAGAGCAGCCACAAATTCATTGTTTTTCTTTTCTCTGACAACAAAATCTTCAATGTAATTTTAAGTGAAGATTTGAAAGAATATTAATTGATTACTCTTTTCGATAATTGGAAATTTGAGAAGATATTTGGGCTTGGATAATAGGAAGGGATGAAAATAAATAAAGAAATATTTGTTTATACCTTTTTATGTAATTTTAAATATGGATATTGAAGTTACAAAATAAATAAATTGGTTGGGTAGAAAAAAATTTTAAAGGTCATTTGAATTGTGGTAGTGATTAAGGGGAGAAAAAAGTAGTAAATAAAAATACAGTGAGTTCTCGTTCGACAACTGGGACTTCTATACATTCGGTAATTTCTTGTCAATGATCAAATTAGCATCATAGCAAATCTAGAAATAATAGACATGAACAACAAGAAAGGAGAGAAAACAAGGAGTAATTAGAATTGAAGCTAGAAAATTGTGTAAAAAGTGACATTACATTGCTCATTTATGGGAGAAAAGAGTAACCAACAACACAATCCTTCCTTGTGACATGGAAATACATAAGAAAGGCAAAGTAAACAGACTAGGAGAATTATAGCACAAATTGCTCTCCCTATCTTCAAACTCTTCACTAATTAGACCTCTCTTGAATAGGGGGCCGGTGTCATTGAACGGACCCTTTCTGTTCCAAGGAGAGTTACTTCTGCTTAATCACACTGTATAATGCTGCTGTATTGTATCAATGTCCAGACCCTTCAGCTTCACCACTGACTCAACGTGCCCCTTTAGGGTGTGAAGCTCACGAAGCCTGCCAAACGACAAAGTGAAAAATGTAAATATTTCATCTTCGTAAATGTACCAAAAAAAGACACATACTCTCGCAAGGTTTGATGATCAGCTCAGAGGAAGGTTAATGCAGTGGTAATGTACCTTGCAACCTCTGCTCGTCTCTTTGCCTGCTCCGCAATCTCGGACAACTCTCTGTAGCTACTTTTCTCAGGAAAGAGATTAGTACTTTCCGGTGGTTGAAGTCCATGCAGGGTCCTTTGAGCAAGAGCCCACTGAGCTTCTCTCTCTTCTTTACCATAATCTTTCTTGGTGGTGAAGGCAGTCTGTTACACATACAAAGAAGTAAACCATGTTGAGTTTAGTCATTCAACAACTAAATGCATAACAATATTCTGTTAAACCATGTTGAGTTTATTCATTCAACTACTAAATGCATAATAGTATTCTGGAATAGAAAAGATTTTTCTCAAAGACAAAAATACCTTGTTTTCAAGCAAGTTGAGCCATGCCTTCCCGCTTAAGATGTAACGGATGGCAAACTTCATTAGGTCAAGTGGGACATAGAAGACAATACTATAAAGCCAGATGACACCAGCCCATCCCCAACCACAACCCTTTATTCTTGCGAAACCCCAGTTGGCATATACAGCTATCAAAGTTGCAACCTGAAAACAAGGTGTTTAGCCATTTGGGAAAACCTGAAATATAGTTATGATACTTAAATATATAAAGCGCAAAATTCTTACCAGTTGTGCAATTATAAATGCAGTAACCAATAGAAGTCCAGGGCGTTCAAGAAAGGACCAGCTGCGTGACCGAGTCACAAAAATCAGAGCCTGGCTCACTATACTCACTTGAAGATACAAAGCTGCCATCATTTCATGGTCTCTATCCTTCAAAGATCTTACTCCAAATTTGTCCTGCATTTGTCAGGAAACAAATAACAAGTTGAATAAAACTATAAATCGTTTTGAGTATTTCACTGAAGTATGTGCTGACAAAGCAGAAGTCCAACTCTCCTACCGAGAAGAAATCAGTATCATGCATTGCCCAAAAGAATATAACGGTCATCAATGCCAAGTAACCTCCAAGCACAATTCCAGTAGCAAAAATCTCTTTAAGTTTCCAGCTATCGGGCAAGGGAGATGGCTTCACTCGATCCTTTGAGATTGTCATAATTGTGCCTAAAATAAAAAATAAAAAAATTGAGAATGAGAACAAAATGATCATGCCTTTTAAGCACAAAGAAAAGAATGTAAACACATTTACAACTCACCATCATTTAGAATGGCAATAATCAAAACCATGAATGGAGAAAAGTCGTACTTCCATATCAAAGCAATAAACAAGAAACCAAACTGCAAACAGAAAAAAACATAAACAGTCAATATGCATAGCTTTTCATATTTAATCACATATATAAAAACATCACCATATACTTACCACAATACGAATTGTGATTGAGACTGCATAGATCTAAAGAAAAGGAAAGAAGGAAAGTAGAATTAGTAGTCTATTAAAAGAAAACTTATGATCATCGTTTAGAAGGAAATAAGAGAAAAAACTGACTGTGTAGTTCTTCATCCTCTGGAAAATAGCTCTGCTAGTCAACACTGCACTGATAATAACACTCAATCCAGGTTCTGTGAGAACAATGTCAGAAGCACCTCTGGCAGCATCTGTAGCATCAGCTACAGCAATACCAATATCAGCCTTCTTCAGAGCAGGGGCATCATTCACACCATCTCCAGTCATTCCACAAATGTGCTTCCTCTCCTGCAACTTCTTCACAATTTCATATTTGTGTTCTGCGAAAGAAGATTAGGTACTGTAAGGAACAATTTGTTCAACCAAAGCAATATAGGGGAGTGCCAAAATTACATGTGGCCAGCCAGCCTTAACAAAACCACCCACCTGGAAACACCCCAGCAAATCCATCAGCCTTCTCAATCAACTCATCTACGGGAAGGGCAGCTATGCTTGCATCCTTGTCTTGACCAAGTAAAGTAGCAGAAGGGTACATGTTAGTTCCCATTCCAAGTCTCCGGCCAGTCTCCTTAGCAATGGCAAGTTGATCACCTGAAAATTGTCATCAAAGGAGTGAACAATAATTTAAGGAAGTGAAACTGTTTATGCTGATGAACAACATGTATTACCAGTAATCATCTTGACATTCACACCAAGATTGAGAGCCCTGCGAATGGTTTCAGCGCTGTCATGCCTTGGAGGATCAAAAAGTGGTAGCAAACCAACAAACTGCCATGGTCCACCAGAACTTTCTTTTGATTTCTCAGGCACCTCCTGCAAACAGGCAGAAAATGAAAAACAAGAGGATAATTTTCCCTTTTTTTTTACAAAAAAAAAAAAAAAAAGGGCACAACATAATGCAATAAAGAGATAGTGCATANGATAATTTTCCCTTTTTTTTTACAAAAAAAAAAAAAAAGGGCACAACATAATGCAATAAAGAGATAGTGCATATGTTAAATGAAAACCTGTCTGGCTACAGCTAATGAACGAAGCCCACGTTCAGCATACTTGTCAATAACAGAGTGCACTTTCTTTCTAACATCGTCTCTGGAGCCGCAAAGGTCCAAGATCTGTTCAAAGAATAAGGTTGATTAGGGAGGAAATTGACTAGTAAAGTTCCTGGTCTTTCATGCAGTGTGGAGCCAAACTGGATAAAGTAATAAATTTACCTGCTCAGGAGCACCTTTGCTTGCTCTATGCCAGTTGCCTTCTGAATCAATATAAGTCAGAGCAGTCCTCTTGTCCACAGGATTGAATGGGAGGAAATGCATCTCTCTAATACCAGCCCGTGCCTGCATAATACACTTATAGGTTTATCTTAGCACTCAGGACTTCCTTTCCAGAGCAAATTTAACAAACTGTCAGTGTGAAAAGAATCGAACCTCCTTAGGGTCAGCAAGCATTCCAACCATGGCAGCATCAATGGCATCCTGATTTTCAGTTCTAGAAGCCCTGGCCGCAAGCAGGAGCACATGTTCTTTATCCACACCCTTTGCAAACACCTCAACCAAGTTTCTGTCAACACTCAGCTTGTTAAGAGTTAGAGTCCCTGTCTTATCACTACAAAGGACATCCATACCGGCCATTTCTTCAATGGCAGTCATACGCTTGGTGATGGCACCCTGCTGAGACAGACGGTGAGAACCAATAGCCATTGTCACAGACAAAACAGTAGGCATAGCAATGGGAATGCCACCGATCAAGAGAACCAAGAGATTGTCAATTCCATCCCTATACTTTCGGTGCTGAATTGGATACATGACAATGATCTCAACCAACATTCCAACTGCAATGGAACAAATACAGAAGTTCCCAATGGCAGTCAGCACCTTCTGAAAGTGTCCAACTTGATTGGTGCTGTCCACAAGATGTGCAGCCTTCCCAAAGAACGTGTGGACACCAGTGGCTATAACCACAGCCTCAATTTCACCTTGCTTGCAAGTTGAACCTGAGAAAACTTCGTCCCCAGGGTTCTTGGTCACAGGGAGTGATTCTCCAGTGAGGGCAGATTGATCAACCTTCAACGGATCACCCTCAAGAAGACGAGCATCAGCTGGGATGATATCTCCCAATTTGATGCTAATGATATCTCCTGGAACCAGAATCGCAGCTTCCTCTTCACTCCATTTTCCATCCCTCAGCACCTATACATATAACGTCACAGAACATGAGTGAAGAATCTTATGATATTAATTGTAATGATGAAACAGTTCACCGTCATATTGCTATTCATTAAAACCAATAAATCAATTTACACAGTCTTCAGCTGCATCTCTCTTGCTGTTATATTAAATAGTGTACTTGGTTTTACTTTCACAAGAAAAGCAAGCATAATATTAGCCTAAGCCACAAAATTCAATAATAATGAAGCATAGATAGTATTTTGACACAAGAAAAACTCCAATGGTAATATGCTAGTTTAAATACTTAAGTTTTTTAGTAATTTTGCAGCAAAATGGTTCAGCTTTCCAAATTTGCATCTATGGGATAAGTTACTCCTATTACCTTAGTTTTAGGAGCAAGACCAGCCATAAGAGCAGCGGCAGCATTGCCAGCATTGTTTTCCTCTATGAAACTGATAGTGGAGTTGATTACCAACAAGCAAACAATACCAACAAAGTCTTGCCAATCTGGGGGCTTCCCGCCACCATTAGCCAACGCAATGGCCATAATAGCAGCAGCTTCCATGACCCAAGAGAGTGGATTCCACATGAAACCCAAAAACTTGAGAATTTTGCTTTCCTGTCCATGCATAAAAAAACATATATTATGAACAGTCCATGACAGAACCCAATCAATATTTTCATTAAAATAAATCAATAGCCATATTAGTTTCAATTAGAGAACCTTTTTCTCTTCTAGTTTGTTGGGGCCAAATATTTGAAGCCTGTTGGCTCCTTCCTCCGAGGATAAACCTTCCCTTGTGCATTTCAACTGCTCAAACACTTCCTCAACAGGAATCCGCTCCTGTAAACCAATTAATCATCAGGGAACTTGAATTCGAGTGCATAAAACTATTTTCAGCGATGAAGTGTCCAATTTGTAGTATTCCATAGATTCATTCATGTCATGTTTGTCAACAAATATATTTAGCCTTAATTACTTGAGTACGCATCTATCAAGTAACTTTCACTTTATACACCAAGAAAAAGTTCCTTAAAATCATCAAGCAAACCATCAGTATGAGTTGGGTTAAGTCAACTAAGAAAATTGGACCGTTATTAAGTCAAGTCAACTCTAGTCTGCAACCTAGCTGGGTTTGATCATTATAGACATTGTTCATGTATTGTCATATATATTTCTTAATACCCACCAAAAGTGGAAGATACATGAAATGGCTACCAAGGTTGGTTAATCATGCTATAAACTTCAGCTGTAGTTGCCAATTATATTTGCTAATATCAAATCACATATTATTGATACTACTCTAATATTAATTGCTATGATAACTATAATTTTCAACAAGAAATCCAAAAAGTCAAATTTTTTTCAACACTCCCTAAAATTAAGGTGGAACAATCACATGACGTCCTTTTTTTAAAAAGACTTCTTGCACATATACAAGGGATCTTACCAATCAAAATAGAAACGTTTGAAAGTGCAGAAAAGTTACTAGCTTTGAAAATTAAAAAATGAGTCAACTCGTGACTCAGTAAGGGAAGGAGTAACTTGTGCATTGGATTGCTGGCCAACCGAAAAAGCGTTGACTCCACACCGTGACAAACTGAAAAAGTGGTGGGTCATGTGCTCACTGCCTCCCCATGTGATTGGAGCGTGGGGAACACGCGTCCAGCACGAAAATCGAGAAAATAATATTTTGTCGAGAAAAATAACCGTGGTGTAGGTGTAGCGTTTTGAGGGTTGTTAAAGTAAAAATAAAATAGAGTTGAGAGAACCAAACAGAGAATTTTTTGACGAACAGATAAAAGGCTAAAAGTACCACGGAAAAGTACTTAAAATTCGAAAGCCAGAAGAAGAAAGAGAAACAAACTTAACTAAATTAAAATTCTGAGCCCAAACCCCAACCCAACAAGCAGCCACCACCCATTAAATATTTTGATAAAACAAAACGTAGCCAGCTCTCCTTGACTCTCTATAGCTGTCTGTTTAAAATCTTTTCACGCGTTCAGATCCCATGTGGGAAGGATAGGAAAGGAAAAAATCCCTCATGCTTCTGGATTTGGGTCTGTTTGGTTGGAGAGAAAAAGTTGAATGAAAACGAAAAGGATAAAGGGTCTTTTTTTATGTATTTTTGCAAGTGGGTATCTATCTATCTTCCCTTTGAAACAAAGTTAAAGGTTTGCTAAAGATTTTCTTTTTATCAAATATATACATAACATTGAACGAAGAAAAAACTGGAATTTGAATGAAGTGTTTATGATCTAAGAACAATTAAGCAGAGAGGTTAGACATGTCAAATGGTTCTTGATATGAATGTATTGAGATATGAGATCTCATATTAAACAATCAAAAGAAAAGAAGGAATGGAAATGGAATGATATGAATGAATACCAAATCAACCGTCTCGTTCTTGATCTCTTCAAGAGAGATACCCTTCTTATCTCCCATCTTCTTCTTCCTTCTTATTCAGTCACTCAGCAGCAGCACCACCGGCAACAGCACTACTAAAAGTAATATACAAGAACTTGGCTATTAATGAAGATAAAGGAGAGTAAAGGACATTGAATGAGACTTTCTCCACTCCTAGAATTGCACAGAAATAGAGACGGAGAAGGAAGAGAAGTTATAATAGCATTGGCCTGTTAGCTTCCCCCCTCTTTATACACAATCACAATCACAATCTCTCTCTTACTCTCCCCAGGCTTCCCATTTATCTCACCCGCCGTTTAAGCCCATCAATTTAGTATTCACCTCAACCAGGTGGGACCATTTTATATTTATATTTTATATTTTGATTAGTAATTTAACTTTACAAAATAAATTATTATCTTATCTCACATAATTAATTTTAATTTATATATTAACTTTTTTTTAATTATAAATAGGTATTTTTAAATTTTTATAATAACAAAATAGTATATTGATTGATGCACGGAAGCTATCAGTACTCCTCTTCTTGAGTTCTTATTGGTGATATGTCGGTTGATGATTGACGATGATGCTGATAATGATCATGCGTTGGTGTTGGTGTTGGCGATTTAACCTTCCTCATCAAACGCCGCCCCGTGAATGCTTGCTCTACGCTTCTGTGGGTTCCACTCTACACATAAAAACACT
>JANKKB010028125.1:0-13209 GCA_026225775.1 Bursera palmeri | reverse complement strand
TGTTAAAATTAAGGAAAAAAATTTCAGCAGGGGTAAATATGTACTTTTAAGGGTTAAAATTAGTAGTTGATTAAAAAAACAAACCTTAGGGGTCTTGTTGATGAAAGTGGTAAACTTGCTTTCTACTTGAAATTAAGCCAAAACACAAGAATACTATTTGAAATTGTCCCAATCTTAAACTCATCCCACAACTCAGCAGTAAATGACATATACAATAATTTGTTTCGAATTTCCTTAACGATGGGGTTCATGAGCTAAGATAGCACTAGATTATTTGCCCTAAGCCAAGTTGTATGAGCTTTGGTCTGTACAAGAGGAGGGCACTTGATAGTACCATTGATAAACACTATCTTATTTTTAACAGTGAGTGCAACTATTATGGCTTTACTCCATGAAACGTAATTATCTCCATTAATAATGTCTGAGACAAGCAGTGCTCCAGGATTATCACTGGGATGCAGGTAAAAGGGGCTAGTAGAATCATCAAAGGGATTAAATTTGTTTGGAATTGTTTGAGTACTAAAGGTATCATCAAATGGATCAACTTAATTAGTGGCCATGTCTATGATGTAATTTGATTTTACGTAGGTTTTAAGAATCAAGAACAATCGAGATTAACTCACTTACTCAAACAGAGGATGAACCTTTGTAACACAAGTGATTTTCAATGGCAAACAACTCCACAAAATCAACTTAGCTACAATATATGTAGAACAATAATAATCTTGAAGTGAGCCGACGAACAAGAAAAATCGGCTGCCACAACCAAATTTAATTGACTGAAAAAAATCCAAAGAAAATCACCAGAAAGTGAGAAATTGAGAAGTGAAAAGAATTAGGAAACTCCAGAGAAAGACATAATCCGTAGATTTCAATTGTAATCTTCAAGACAACAGCAAGCTAGAAGCAAGATCTCTCAAGATTGATTGAGCACTTCGATGGACAGCAGTAGATTCCGGTGAACAACATGAAGATGAGTGCAAAAACTTTGGTTTGCTCTGACACCAAACGAGATCAATCTTGTATTGAAGAGTAGAGTGAGTTTCATCTACAAGAATGGAGTAAAAAAAAAAAACAAATACTCCAAAATATTTCTCACTTTACAGCACACACCTCTAATGTTTATATACAGTCTTTAAACAAAAAAATAAATAAATAAAAGAAACCGATCACAAACAACTAATAACCAACAAAACAGATTTCTTAACTAATTTAGTCAAATGCTAACTAAACTCTTTTTAATGATGTTACAAGCACTTTCCAGACTCTTCATAGCCTTTTCATGAGATTTAAGCTCCATTCCCTCTATTTGATTCTCAATAGTCCAACAAAATCAAAGAAATCGTGGGGATGATCATTTTTTAAAAACCCCCCTCGATTTGGGTTATTTTGACTAATTTTCCTTTGAAATGGAACCATCCCGTATATAGGGGGAATATGACTTTGCCCAAACCTTGGCGGGGTCCGTTTGTCGCGTAACAAAATCTTACAGTCATGAGAGAGGCGCGTGGGACATGGTTCACTTTTCATGTGAAGAAACATCTTTACTAGATATGCGAAAGTCTGCCTTATTGGCTTCTAGTAACAGAACAGGGTTAGTGGTAACAACTTTTATGACACATTAACTAGTTTCGTTTGGTTTGTTCATGTCCTTTGCTCTCCCTAATTACAATAAAATTCTGAACAATTCGTCATTTTAAGCTTCCGGTTACCAATTGATGTAGCTTATTCAATTTCTTTTCTCTATTCTATCATAATTTGTTCTGTATTTAGGGAGATGGGTAGCACCCAAAGAGAATTTAGTGTTTTTGTTTAGGATTTGAAGGTTGAAAATGAAGGATTTTGCTGGAACGCCTGAGACTTTGACTGCGCTATTTCTAAGGATTTCGCTGTGTGTTTTTGTGGCTGGGTCAATCGCTTCCATGGCTACAACTGGCACCTTCGTCAACTCTACGGCTTTCTGGTATTTGTTCTTGCCTTTACCCTTGTGTTCTGTTGCTTCTGTTCGTATAAGGTATTAGAGGTTCAGTTGTATGAGGAGTCGACCCATCTGTTCTGATTCAGACTAGGTTTTTGATTGATTGGTAGTGAGATTTTATTAAATTTAATCAAACTTCGTGATTATATTCACATGTATTAAGCCTTATCCATGATTCACGATTGATAGTTGTCTTTGTGATGCTTTATCAGTTGCTTTAAAGTCAGAGTTCTGCAGAAGGCTACGTTTCTTAGAAAAGTAGTAATTGTAACATACCATAAGATGAAAGTATCAATTATCTAATTCTTGTTGCTGCTGCTGCTTAATATGACAACCATATTATCTTGTCGGGATGAAACCTTATAGCTTGTATTATTTGATAGAACATACTAAAAAACATCACTGAATTAAATGCATTTTAGGGGTGAAATGAGCTTAGTATTTTGTATGTAATTTACATTGAAGTTCAGTAATTTCCTTTGTGTTCGCATGTGATTCCTTTTCTCTGTTAGGGAAGTCTACGCATTAATCGTTGCCTCATCAATGCTTGAACTTGTGGTATTGAGGAGTTTGACTGCTTGATGATTTAAGAACTTGATTTATGGTGAAAATAATCTTCCCCTTCTTTTTTTTTTTTTTTTCCGGCAATGCCATACTTGCATTTGGTATTGAAGTGCAAAAGCAAGGAAGTAATTTCCTGTTTTATAATACTTTAACATTCTTGTTGGTACCAATCATTTGTGAGGAAATTACTTGTTACACTTCTGTGGTTCTGTCACGGTCAGTTTGATTCATTGAAATGTTGATAACAGTGGGTTTTCTATTGTGTGCTAGGAAGAAATGGAATGTCATATCATATTCGTTTTGGGTTGTTAGGTAGTATCTCATATATGTATCATTCCCAAAGGGATTTTGATGCTAAAGTTATGGTGTAAAGTATTAGATCTTTTGGGTGATTTTTTAATTTTTGTCTGTTTTACCATCACTTGGAATCTTCTTGTGCTAGAATCTAGTAGTTACTATACTTTTATGTGCATGCGCTGTGCTTCATAAACTGTCTGCACAAAAACTTGTCTTGTGACTAGACTGTGACAGTGTTCACCAACTCTGTGACCACACATCTGTAATTGATCTTCTTGGATATTTATAAGATGGCATGTCGTGGAGCACTATGAGTACCTTATCCAATACTTAGTGGTGCCCTCTGTTGCTACAATTCTTTTGTAGCTTTGATCCTTCCCCTTAATTTTGTTTGTCTCATCTTGAAAAATCAGAGATGCCACCACTATGCTCCCAAAATTCTGTTTCTGTAATAGATCTTGCTTCATATCCATTTATTTATATTTATTCAAGAATATATTTTCTAGGCATTTCGTCAGCAGCAAAAATATTAATGATGTAACATGTATAAGATTATAAACAGTTAAGTTTGTAAGACTTGGTTGATTGGTGTTATCGTTTTATATCCATAGCTTTAGTGTATCAACACTTTCAGTGAGGATATTTTTCTGAGATAGAGATGATTATCTCTAGTGTAACTGATTAACAGAAAATTGAGTTCGTGCATCAACTGTAAACCTAGGTGTGATACAAAATTTTATGCTGAATATTTTGATCTTTCTTCAGCTACCTGATTGCTTCAATGGGTTTGCAATTTGTCTGGAGCTTTGAACTTGCCTGCATAGATTCAAATGCCTTAATGCAAAAGAAGGTCCTCCACAATCCTGTCCTGGTCAGCCTCTTTGTAGTAGGAAACTGGGTCAGTGTCTATAAACCTTTAATTGTTTTCGGCTGCTAATTAATAAAATAAAATATAGTTGTATGCTTATAGTGGTAGCAAAGCTCTATCCTAAATTAAATTGTTACAGGTGACAGCAACTTTGTCTCTTGCTGCTGCTTCCGCCGCAGGCGGCATCACAGTGCTGTACTTTAATGATTTGGGACATTGTACTTTTGTGGAGAAATGTCTAAAATATCAAATGTCGGTTGCTTTGGCCTTTCTCAGCTGGATTACAATTGCAATATCATCGGTAATTATGCTTTGGCTGTTAGCTGCAGGGTAGATCTTTTGATATACAGGCTGTTGGATTTGTTTATTCACATTGAAACCCATTGATCTTATAGAAATTTTTTCTGTTCATAATGTCAATAGAAAGAAAGCAAGAAATATAGCAGTACGACACCACAGATTTCTTTCACCTCCTCTTTAATGGCATAAAATTTTTCTTTATGGTCTTAATGGTAGTTGCCAATGTAACGTCAGTTTTGAGAAATGGAATGACGGATTCCTGGCTAGCAAATGGGATGAATTACTAGCAAAAAATAATTGCTTACTAAAACGCAAAACATACAAGAAGAATGTTCTAGAAATTGAGAACGCTGGAAAATATAAATTTTAATTTGTTAATGGCTTAGAAAGCTCATAATCAAAGATTGGTGATTGTGAAGAATTGGGTGGCCATCAAGCTTTACTGCCACCACGGCTACATAGAAAGGGAAATTATGAGTCACGTTATCCTGCACGTGCAAACAACGTATCATTTTCCAACCAAACCAGGGTCGGCAAGTTGTGTCAGGCGTCCATTGCTTTTCTTATAAGCATTTGCATGCAAGTGTAGCACTGTCTCTATCCAGCTTGCCAACAACACGTGCCACGAGTCGCTTTTAGCCGTAATTCAGATATTCCTAATCTTCTTGGTTTTTAAAGATTGCTTGACCGGAAAATCAACCAACTTTACTACAACAGTTATTCAGCATATATAACGTGATTGATCATTATTAACCTACCCTCTTTCACCCTCCACCGAACCTGATAGCTATTAGCTAGTAGGGCTTTTCTGAAAGAAACCTGTTTTTTAACATTCAACTTTATTACTATATTAGAAAGAATAACAAAAATGAAAACATTCAACTTTATTACTATATCAGAAAGAATAACAAAAATGAAAACGGAAATTTTAGGTTTTTAAAAAAGTTGAGAATATGCATATTAAAATATAAAATTAATGTTGAATTTATGTTTATTGTTTTAAGTTTTAAGTAAAATGACAAATTTAATATGATATCACGATCATTTAATTTAATAATCTAAGGTTTTACCATAATAATTAAAAAAGAAAATTAAATTAATCCACGTATAGCATTAACAAATTTTAGAGACAATTAATAAAGAGGAAGTAATTTGAGATTTTTACTTTCTTATATGAGAGTTCGGCCTTATGTTAAGGCATTTAAATTTCAACTTAGAAGCTAGTACGAACGATGGCATCTAAGAAGAAGGTCGGCAATTCTTTCATGAACATGAGCATACGAGAAGCAACTAGCAAATTCTAGATAACGCTTAAACCTAGATATTTACAGATCCTTTTATTGGTAAATCCCTCATCTTAATAATAACTATGAGTAAAGAGAGATATATTTAATTTGGGTTTAAATAGATGCATGAACAATTCTTGATGAGATAGGATAGTTGCAACTGGTTTTATATTTATTTATTAAAACCACCATAATGAATTAAGGCACATCACTATTTTCACTTTGTTACGTGATTCAATCATTCAGTTGCCATGCCATACCTTGCCACTTATGCTTGATTACAAAAGCTGCCAGGAAATGTTGGAGCTATATGATCCACACCATTGTTTAAATTATAATTTTGAAGAACAGATTGTAGCAGTTACCACTCAACCAAGTGGAAACCAATAAACTGACGGTTCACTTAACTTTCCTTTCCTTTTATGTATTAATCTGATTATTAAAATAATTTATTAGAAATCATAAACAAATTTATTGAAGAGTTATTGAATGTTATCCCCACTCAAATGCATATGTCAAAGTAGATGAATATTGGATTCGATTCTAGAGGATTACCAGGGTCCCCAATTCCAATATTAATATTATCTACTCAAGATTAAAAATGATGGTGCAGATCTGAATCAGTGGCGAAAACTCAATTACCAATTCCCATCACGTTATTCATGCTTTTCTCTCTATGCAAATTCTAGGCGGAGGGGGTTCCGGTTGCGGCCTTTGATAGAGAAGTAGTAATTGATTAATTAAAAGGGAGTTCCCTCCTCTCTCATTGATGAAAAATATGACTAAAATGATAATATAAAAGATTCAATATGCCAATCATATATTTGAAGTCTTCTCAGTATTATCAACCCAATAAAGCATCTTTCCAATTATAATTCCACTAAAATATATGCAACATCCAACCAATTTTTAGCACAGAATAAACCAAAGAAAATAGCACAGTTGGAAATTGACCATGCATATATATAATCTCAGGGGAGTGAGAATCAGTGTTTAAACTTGACAAATGATAGCCCTGCTTATTGACACGTTTTGTTCAAATGGTGAAAAAAAATCTATACTTAGTGGTTGCACTTAACATGGCCCTTAATTCCATTTAGACTAATGGCATGATACCAGTCATCTAGCTGTCACTACCGTCCTCGATGCTCGCTCCTACTTCCTTGCTTACTTTGCAACTTTCTTCAACGGCTCTGATCTTTTCTTTCTATTAACATGTCTGGTAGAAGCTGCACTGTTGAATATAGTGGAGACCAAGTTGCAGTTGGGATAATTCTGCACAAAATCAAAATTAGATAGCCCAGTAAAATGATCTCTTCGACTCTAACCCTTCAAGCCCTGTTTGGTTATATGTTTTTTACCTTTTTATTCGAACAGAATAAAAGAGGTAACGGTCTAACCCATTATATATATATATATATAGACATGCGTGCATGAATATACATCCCAATCTTCTCAAATCAATATATCATCAAAAATAAGTCTGTTCAGTTCCGTGTCATTTCAGAAAAACATATTACACACACAGTTTTAAGTAAGTGGATAGATTATGTCACATAACGCACCTCTACAATTAATCAAGATTAGCCAGAGTTGAAGAACTCTTCCATTTATTTACAAGTCCAAAAGTTTTACCAATCGCTAAACTGGTTAATGTTCCTGAAACTTGAGAGAGATTCAAGAAAGGAAACAGACAAAATTAGTAATGCAATTAAAGAAGTTAATTGACAACCGAAAAAAAATATTGACCGACATTATAAAATGATAAATTATTTGCAAAGACGACTAAAAGTAGTTTTTCTTCTTTTGTAAGGAACAGGTATATTGTCACGAGTGCATTCAGTTCAGGGGGTATAAAGTGGTCCTGAAAATAAGAAGAAATGCAAAAATATTAAATCAACATGCATGTGCATCTCCGTCATTTTACAGAAGTGGTAATGGACCAAAAAACCGGTACAATTTATCAATAATTTGCAATTTAAATGGCATAAAGTCAAATGAATACTAAAATAGTTTCCATTTTTACATATAAACACACAGATTATCCTCTTGAAGTAGCGAGAATATCAAACCATATACCACCATTTTCAGCGATTCCATAAACTTTTAAAGGAAATATAACGTAATATAAAAGAGAATGAGGAACGATATAAATTTAGCATGAAAATCTCTGCAGTTTACGATGACAAGATGGTTTCCTATCTTTTGGTTGACAATTTTTGACGCATCTTCTTTAATTATATGTAATCTACAACTTAAAATAATTTTAAGTATTGATTAGAAAGCCAGATGAATGAATAAATCATGTCATTAATTTGCACAAATTAATCCATAAAATAAGTTGCCTTCGTAATATAGCCTTTTGAGAGTCCTGATCAGAGTCTTTGGTTAACAAATATATAAAAGTTTATTCTACAATATGTGCATGCCAAGAACTGACACTTTTGCCGACCAAAGGTAGATTCTTTTGAGATGTGATCGTTTTTCACTCATCGATCCACAAACTGATCAAGTAGCAACGCAGTTGAGAATTAACCAAAACCAGTCAGAAAAGCTAACACGCAAAGAAATTGTTGTCTACTCAGTCAAGATTAATGACTAAGCATCACATTGTTAGTCTATAAAAGTACCTGTCACGATAAAACAACTACCACCGGCTTCTTGATTTTTATATATAAATACAAAAAATTTTTATCCTGTCGAACAGGACTTGATCATAGTGTCTGATAAGGGAAAGGGAATATTGATCATATTTAGTAATTAATTCATTTAGCAAATAACAAAATATTCATGAGAATAATTTCTTCTTTCGTCCACAGCTAGTCTCACGTCAATCAAGCCATCAGTGTATGAAAAGGAATATAATTTGGAGATGCAGAAAAAATCAACAATTAGCTCAATTTACTCATCGATCATCTTCTATATATATATCTACAGCTTCATTTTCTGTTCCTCGATCAGCTCGAACGAGTAAACTAAAGAGGTAGAAGTATGGGGAAGACTAGAGGGGATCCTGGGGCTCCAAAAGCAAGTTCCCTTGTTGGAACTTACATGAGGTTCAAGCCTCATCTGATCATGGTTCTTTGTCAGATAGCTTACACTTTTCTGTATTTTATGACAGAGGCATCTTTCAATCATGGCATGAACCCTTATGTCTACGTAACTTACCGTCATATCGTGGCAGGCATAGTGATGTTCCCTTTCGCCTATTTTCTTGAAGGGTATGTACATGATCAGTTCACGTCTTTATGTGTTCATATCTTTGTAGCTCAAGTTATTAAGTTATTGCTGTGACGCTTTGTAGCAGATGATTATGTTGTTTTTTGCTAAATTAAATTTGGGAAAAAGAAAAAATGTTGATGATCTCCCCTCTCCGTGTGAATTAACTGCTGATCCTTTGTTTCTCATCGTTGCAGAGAAAGAAGGCCAAAGCTGACGTTTTGTCTTCTTGTGGAGATATTCATTCTCTCCCTCCTCGGGTATGGACGAGTACCTAAATATTATGGATCCGAGTAACTTCAAAAATTAACCAAAGCTAAATGCAAATTTTTGATAATCAATTGCAGAGTGGGTTTGGCTTTAAACATGCACTTCGCAAGTATGATATACACCTCTCCAACTTTTGTTGCGTCAGTGGTCAACGCCATAGCTGCCTTGACTTTTGTAATTGCAATTGCATCCAGGTACTAGCAACCGCAGTTGTCAATACAATCTTACAATATAATTTCAAAAAGACTATATATAACCATGAAATGATTGACGTGTAGATTAGAGACAATTGATCTACGAAATGTTCGAGGTATAGCGAAAGTTGTTGGGACCTTGGTCTCCTTGGCTGGTGCAATCATCATGACAGTATACAAGGGGCCTATAATGAGAAATCTATGGCATTCTCATCAAATCCATATTCAAGGGAACACCAACCTCCACGAGCAGTGGCTGCTAGGTTCAATTCTTACCTTTGGAAGCTGTATTGCTTTGTCTCTTTGGTACATTATGCAGGTTCGGCTCTAACTCCAAACTTTATATTTAAATAAAAATAAAGTAAAATCCACTTACGAACTTTCACTGAGTCGAATATCGTGGGCCGCATGAATAATAACAAGAAAAATATATAAACAGAACAATCCAGAAGAAGTAAAATTCTACACATCAAACGCCTAACTCTTAAGCTTAATTAGAAGATGATTTATTGAATTAATACCCTGTTACCAGATGTAACTAATACTTGGATATGCTGTATAGGCATTCACACTGAAGCGATATCCTGCACAACTGTCACTGACAACATGGATGTGCTTTGTCGGAGCAGCACAATCAGCTTTCTTCACAGTGATTGTCGAACATAAACTATCTGCTTGGACAATCGGATTCGATATTGACTTCTGGTCCACAGTTTATGGTGTAAGTATAAAGTAGGTGATACTGGAATATGGTCAATGTGTTAACCTTGAGTCGATCTCCTGATTATGGTTCATCGTTGATGCATGACAGGGAGTGGTGATGTCTGGTTTAGTTGTTTATGCTCAATTATGGTGCACGGAAGAAAGAGGGCCAGTTTTTGTGACCATGTTCAATCCCCTCTGCACAATATTAGTGGCAGTCCTAGCATACTTTGTTTTCGGTGAAAAGCTTTACCTGGGCAGGTAACCAGAAAGAAACACACTTAATTTGTAGCTCTAAGACAAAGACTTCATCCAACGATTTGCATTAATATTAATTTTACACCTGGTTTGTGCAGCATTCTCGGGGCAGCTATTGTCATCATTGGCCTATATTTACTACTATGGGGCAAAGAAGGTGATCAGCAATCTAATCCATCGAATGACGAGCAGAATGCCCAGATACAGCAAATCACTTCAGATGAAAGTCAAATAACTGAAGCTGAACCATAAATATAAATATTTCCCCCTCCCCGTAGGCATAGGCAAAGGAATCATTATGTTGCCGTACGTGCTGTAAAAATCCACTACAAGGATAACAATATTAATAATATCAAGGAAAATAATTGGGGCGAGGAACATATTTCATTTCTTTTGGGCATATTTCAAAACATACTCTCAAGAATTCCCAAACAATTAAGAAGATTCATTCCTTATATTTTAAAGAAATAAATATTACTCTCCACCCGATCTGTGTCACGAGGGCAAGAATTCCCACAAATGAGATTTGCCCCAACATCAAGCTGGTGGGCCCACAGAACCAACAGCACCCAACCCTTCGTACTCTCTTAAAACACTTTTCTGTTAGTTTTTCATAGTGCGGATACATCCAGGGCAAAGAGCTTGATATTTGGCAAAGAACGAGATTGACTTAATAATAAAATATCACAGAGGGCAAAGCAATAATGCAATTCTTGTCAATCCTCCCATTAATTTGCCATCAGTTAAATTAAGAAGTCAGGCAAATTGAACAAGTAATTAAATCAAAAAGTCAGGCAAATTGAACCAGTAATAGCGTTTACACCGCTAAGGACAAGAAAACTTTTGGGAGGTAATAGAACAAAAAATCTGAAAAATTGTTTAGATGACTATAACTAGAGATAGCAACGGCTTCCGCAGGACCGGACTTCAGCCTGGCCTGATATCTACAGTATAGACTGGACCAAAGGACCAAAGCCTAGGCTTAAGGAAGGTTCCGCTGAGGCCAAGGTTTTATGACTACTAGCTGACCCGGCCCGCCTTAGCCTGACCCAAATTAGAACTGTAGTAACTTTTTTTTTAATTTTTTTAAATATCATGCATACTAATTTTTTTCTTAAAAAAATTGTAAATCAGTATTAATTTTTTTTTTGATAAGAAAATATTGAAAATTTGAAACAACAATCTGATTGTATTAATTTCTTTTTGCTAAAAAAAAATTGAAACAACAAACTGATTTTAATATTTGCATATGGTTACTTTGTGCTTTTATTTAATATCGTATATTTATTTTAATTGTTTCCAGATTCTAATTTGTGTCCTCAAGCTTATATCAAATACTTATATTTTCTTTTTACAGACCGATTGTAAACTGATTGGGTGGCAAAAATAGAAAAAATTTGTGAAAAAAAATTGCCCTTAGGTCCCTTATTAACATAAGCCTACCTAAGGGCTAACTACCATAAACTATGTCACACGTGACCTCAACAGATCTATCTCATATCATAGCGGGCTCGTAAATCAATCTGTATATCACCTGCATCCCCGCATATAAGCTAGGCTGTCCAGAGTTCCATTGGAATCCTGCACACAAGGCATAACAATCTCTATCATACTAGGACTCTGCACACAAGGCACGGTAATCTCTATCACACTAGGATTCTACACACACGACATGGTAATCCCTATCACACTGGGATCCTGCACACACGGCACGACAATCCCTAACCCAATCTAATACCTCCCCCTCGAATTTTTCGTACACTCGACTAGGCTAACCCGAGGTCCATTTAAGTGATTCGTACACACATCAAACCTCTCGTGCACATCCACCATCGTGCATAGGTATTTCCATTCCTATTCCATTCAAGGATCACACTACTACGTGCCTGTAGTTTGTACCGGGCTCACCTCAGTTACTTTACCATATTCATACCATCCGATCCAGTGATTATTCACTCATTATCTCTAGCCCGTACGGCCTCACTTACGTACGGCTCACTCGTGTCTCACTTACCTCCTCACGCACGTGCACTTACGTGTCTCCCGTATCCATCAATCCTAACAGACGTGACCACACACGTTGAACTTGCATATAAGTAACCTGTCCCGTACAGCCATACTCATGTATAACTCGTATTTCGTCCATTACATTACCCATATGCACCAACGTACAATCCGGGTCCCGTACGTCCCATTACTTATGGTCACGTTCTTAGACACCTCCGTGTCTCAACTATCCTGTACCGCATGAGCAACTCATTGCCCATAACTTATCCATCTCATCCCACGCGTATATCCATACAACGTATCTCACATCCCGACTATCCAATCATCTCACCACTCAACCTCATCTATTCTGTATCATACTGGTAACACGCGTATCATCCACCTGATTTCTAATTAACTGCTTATTTTCATAAAATTATATACGTGCCCGTAATGCCCTGATCTATCAATTCATCTAACTTCCTACTCGTTAATCATACACTTTCTATTCCCTAAGCCACAACATTTATTTAAGTCTCATGTACATAAAACGAAATAGAAAAGTATGGTTAGAATGTGGAAACTCTCTTACATTTAGAATGTGGAAACTATCTTACATTTAGAATGTGGAAACTATCTTGTTTGAGAACATATGAGATGTTTTACTTTTCTAACTACAAATGGAAGGTTACCATGTATTGTTTCTACTTGATTCTTTTTCCTTGTAAATAATATAACATGTCGTGAAATAAATTTAATTCGTCAGTTTGTCTGCACAAATAATATAAATTGAAATTCGGTTCAAGAACTGTCGGGCAGTTGCTAGCAAATCTCTCCTTGAATTTATTGAATACCTTGTAATACAAGAGTAAAAAATTTCAGAACCAGAACCCAAAATTCTTGAATTGCATGTTATACTAGTGGGGACCTGTAGTCTGAGGGACTTACAATATTATATTTATGTTTGCTAGCAAAGTCTCTCCTCGAGTTTATTGAATACCTTGTAATACATAAGAGTAAAAATTGTTAGAACCAGAAGCCAAAATTCTTGAATTGCATGTTATACTAATGGGGAACTGTAGGCTGAGTGTCACGACCCGGAATCCCTGACACAGGAACCCCAGGGGTGACTATGTAAATATATAAAGTGAAAGTAAAGAAAATGTTTTAATCGAAAACATTTGTGCTGAAAATATGGTTTACAAAATAATACATATTAAGGATTCACTCTGACTACCCAACATACCCATGACTGTCCGAGATCCTCTACATGAGCTCCGGACCATC
>JANKKB010028124.1:0-11865 GCA_026225775.1 Bursera palmeri | reverse complement strand
TCACTTAATTGTTCCACATATAAGTTGCTCATATCATATCTTCAAAACAATCTTAATTAATATGATTCTACTAAAATACCGGTGAATAAATATTTAATAATAATATTCCAAATCATAAGCTTTTATCCTAAGTTTTGTATCACAAGTAATTAATGTGGGTTTGCTGTGTAAATATCTTGTAATGTTGAATTAATGTAACAAACAATATCATGATTTCCTAAATGATTATCACATCACTTATTTTCTTTATAAACATCAAAATCTCTTAATTAACCACTAAATCTACTATATAAGTTTGTAGACTTAACAATTCTCCTATTGATACAAGTTTCTACTAGAAGAGAAGGTAATACTGGAATAATTATATGGAACTTTTGGTATAAATAAAAGTTTCCACCATATCATCTATATGTATATAAGATTATTTATTAAATCAATTTGGTATGCTATCTGAAAGGTTAACTTATTATTAACTAAGAACGAGTAATCACTCATCTTAATTAAATACCAACCTAACGTGCATGTGTTTGTGTAGTACTTAATTAGCAATAAAACGTCAAGAAAAAGAGGGAATATTGAAGAAGAAGAAGAAGCAGCAGGTTCATGTGGTTGATCATCATGAGATTGGTTGGAGGGGCAATATCCTTTTTCCCTCTCATCCATCACTTTGCTTGCAGTGCTCTGCTAGCTCTGAGTGCGTTCGTGTTGGACTTATTACTCATCAAGTGCTGTGAATGGACCCCAAAGTTATAATTTTGCGCCATCGAGTGGTGTAAATTTCTTCCAAGTGAATAAAGCTTTAAAGTCGAGTTTTCTTTTCTTTTGTTTGTCTCTTTTCCTTTTCTTTTGAATCATCAATCTTTGACTGCATCATGCAAGAGTTCACTGACTAGTCACACTTTCTACGGTCCACCTCAAACAACTCTGGCCTAGGGTTTCCTCCCCCGTTTACTTCTATTTTATTTATAATTTTGCATTTTCCCCACTCATACAGTAAAAATAAATAAATAAATAAAGGTAAATATGATACATCTTTTTATTTTTTTATATGATTACTCCAGAACTGAATATTATAATAAGCTAAATAATATGCATAGTACTTAGAATGACTATTATTAAGATTCGGTAAAATTAATCATAATCTTCAAAATTCATATCAAAATTTATAACAGCTGTCAGTCATACACATGTAAACTTGGTCAGCTATGATCGTTTGTCTCCCACTAAAATGATCGATCATAATGGTTTGGACACAAACTGATATGATTATGAACTTGGAATCCTAAACCTCGGCATGTGCATATGGGTACTGCTTTCCACTTTACATAGAAAAGCTAGCTTCAGAATGCAGGTCCCCTAATAATGTCCTAATTAAAAGTCTTATCATATATAAATTTCACAAACCCACTCACTAATCTCTATCTAGAACTTAGTCAAACATTTACAAAAGATGGAAAAGTTTTTGAGTGTTAAAAAAATAATTAAAAATTTAAATAAAAAAGAACTATGTATAATACATATTTAAATATACTCCATAAGTTATATGTCATTAATTTATTCAGGGATCCACGATACCTCAAAATAAATAAATAAATAAAAGGTATTCATTGGTAAATGGTGTAATTTATTTTTATCTCCTTAGTTTAATTTATAAAAGGAATGCAATAAATAGAAAGATGATTTTATGCATAAAACATGGACAAGAGAAAAGACAAACGAAATTAATTGTAATAAGCAAAAGAATAAAATTGGAAGTAGCTAGAGTAGTCATGCTTATCATGTTGATGTATACGTACCATTTGTGTAACGTTTGGAGTAGGTGTTCATTATCTGCAGAGCCGCCGGAGAATTCATGAACTCGTCCAGCACAGACACAGGACTCGGTTGCAACTCAGTACCCTTGTTACCATTATTATTATTATTGTCATCATCTTCAACCCCAACAGTAGTACTACTTGTATTACTTCTCTTCACGACGTCAATGATCTTCTTCAGAGCTTTCAAGTCCTCATCGCATTTCTCCAATGCTTCAAGTAGCTTCCTCCTCTTCTCCACCGCTGATTCTGCCATGGACGACGGTGAGTTGTTGGAGTTAGACACTCGGATCTCGGCCGGAAGCGTTGGACTCCTTGGCACATTGCAGGAGGATCTTGGGAGACTCTTTTCTTCTCGTGATGATGATAAAGAAACCGCGTCCTCCTCTTGCTTATAATTTTTCCCTGAAACCGAACAATTAACAAAGCTAAAGCCAAGCTTCGGTGGAAAAGAATGAAAAGAAAGTTTGAAACTGACCTGAAGTGATGAATCTCCGGCGGCGGCAATTGTTGTACTTGTAAACAAGACGGAAAATGCCAGACATGCACCCAATGTTATTACTATTAATATTATTGTTGTTCATGTTCTTATTACTGGGTTGGCTATGAAGATTACTATTATTTTTGGGAGAATAACTTTCGCGGCTAGTAGAGGATGAAGAAAGCGAGGAAGAGTTTGCATCTAATTGCCTCTTCATCGTTTCTTCTCAAAGTGATGGTAATGGCGATGAAGTTGATGAGAAAACGGTAACAAAATTAGAACAGATACAAGCAAGTGTAAAAAAGAAAGAAAGAAAGAAGAGAGTAAAGCAATGCACGTGGAATATAATTCATTTTTTTTTTGGCAAGAAAGCTATATATATCACTTACAGCCGTTGGATGGATGGATAAGGTTTTTTTTTTTTTTTTTTTTTTAAATTAGTATTTTACTTTCTTTAGTTTTTTAATTTTTGTTTTAAGAGTATTAAAGATGGCACGAGAATTCAGTGAGAGTGTTGCCAGAACAGCTGGTAACTTGTGTCCATGACACCGATTTAAAATGTTCGGGGTTCTTTAATCCTTTGGCAAATTTTAACTATATATATACATATACATTATAAGGATGTTTGACCGTGATTCACTGTTTTGTTGACTAAGTTCACCACCATCTACCCTCATTAAGAGTCTGCTATGATGGTTGATTTTTTAACATCATTATAAATTTAGAAGACCAGAAACACTATTACATTAAATTTACTCATTGATGAGATTAATTGAGTAAAAATGTAGGTATAAATTTATGTAAAATTGTAATTGATGAAAAGAAGATAGGCGAAGGTCCCCCATATATTAGAATTTTGTTGAGGGCCCGGTACCTTGTGCATGCCAGCTAAAGCATTTGGTTATGTATACCTCAGCTTTTTCAGTGAGCATAGCTAGCTTCACTTTTGAGAGTCGATGTGCCAAAAGCTTACAATCCACCAACCAAACACCAAACAAAAGAATTTACTTTTATCAACACCTGACCAACTGCTAGTCTGCTATAAGCCCAATGTATAACATATATATTAATATTCATCATGTTAACTCGTATTTGTCGCATCACATTGCATACTTAATTTCTTTAATCTTATCATCAAAACTATCTTTCGTTGGGTTTACATTATAATTAATACTTAAATATTTTTATTATTAATTGGAGTTCTTTGAAGAAATACTTCAACTCTATTTTTGTTTTAATTCGTTAACCAAATGTCGAGTTATCAAGTAGGATGTCAAATTATTGAGTTGTCAAATTGGTTTACTAGATAACTCATTAGATAAATGTCAAGGAAGGTATCAAGTTGTTGAGTAATGCTAGATACTTGTCAAACAATATATATGTCAAGTTGTCGGATCTTATGTTTGTATTTGGAGCAGTAAAGGTATATTTGGTATTTGACATTGTACATGACTTGGACATCACTATTTAAAATATTGATATTTCTAAAAAAAAAAAAAAATTGAAATTTGACTTCTTTATATATATATATATATTTCCAATAAATTTAGTTTGAATATTATCAAATTTTGTTATTTTACCTAATTACTAGTTTGAGCTTCAATATTAAGCAACGATCCCAAATCCAATAGCTTGATAATCATGAAGTTTTACTAGTAACTTCTATGGAGTTCAATGTGTATATGCTTCACGAATAGTTATATATTCTTTAATCATCTAAGTCAACCAGAAATCTAAAACATAAATAAGAGTGATCATTCTAGTTTTGTCATTATATTAGCAATTTTACAGGTACAAAGGATTCAAACTAGCTAGCTAACAAGTAGGTACGAAATCCAACTTCCAGCAATAAGAACAAACAAATATATACAAAGATACAACTGTCAAAAAGAATCTTTCGGCACATATAAGACCAAAAATTACCCCGAGAAAACCAGTTCCAACAATCAATTCAAGTTTGAAAGTTCTTGAGACTTGATCGTTGGAGTAGTACTTCTTAAAGAAGCTTTAAGAAGATGATTGAAGAAGTGAAGTATCATGCTGTAGCTAGTACAGTTAATTAAGAGAGATTAATTCGTTAAAATTGATGGCTGACTTGAAATAGTTATGAATAGTGTTTGCAGGCGCACTTGCATGCAGAAGAAAAGACTAGACATCATGCTCAATCCTTTCGCCACTATTTACCATGGCCTGGCGTGATATCAGTGCATGCTTCTTTGTCTCCATATTGCATGTGTATTCATCCAATCAAATTCAATACTTCCTCTACTCGAAATCCTATATGCGCGGTCTGTAAATCAATAAGGAAATCTCTTCATTGGATACAATTCCAAGCCAAACCCAAAGCCAAAGAGGGAGGACATATTGGAGACATCAGTGATAGATAATAGAGTTGTTAATGAATTGGCATTTCTGATTGGATAAATGCGATGTGGTACAAAAAACGTATATTAGATTTTCTCATATTGAGATCAGTATTGGAAAAAATATTCCTATAATTCTTTGCATTTGAAAGTTCTAAACAATAGATGGCGTAAGTCTACTTGCATTAAGAACGTAACCTTGAATTCGATTCCGTGTAACACTATTGCATGTTGCATAGTCGTCATAAGTAACTACGAATTTTTTGGGCCTTTTTCGCCTTTGACACAAAATTAGAAGTTAAACAATTATATTCAAAATTACAAATAAGTACAAGATAAACATTTAATTTTTCTTTAGAAAAATAAATGAGATATGTGTTTTGAATGCATTATATAAATACTCCAATTATATAGATATATATTGTGACATAAAATTTAAGCTCATAGTAAAATGATTTACTAGCACTTTAATTAACGAAGTAAACAATATTTAAATATTGAAAATTATAAGAAATAGCCTAAATTATGGGATCTTTTAAATAAACAAAAAATCCTGAATTTATATAATTTATCTGACCGCTCATATGTGTTATGATGAAATTACCCCTCCCTATATAACACCCTTCAAACTCCCTCTAACCATTATTTCAAATTAAATCAAACTCCATCTTACCTCTCTAAAACATAAACAACATAATCCAACCAGATTCAGCACCAGTGATAGAGAATATGAATCGACAAACCCAGGATAATGAACCGACTAATGGATGTAGCGAAGATAACAAAGGGACGAGCGGAGAAGATAAATTGACACTGCCTTCTTTGAGATTTTCGGTGACTTGGACACAATTCTATGGCAGTTTTGAAGCGTGAATGCTGGTGAACTATTTCTGAGGGTAATTCATCCATTATCTGATTGGTTGAAATGAATATTTTCTATTGGATTTGAGTTATTGATTTGGAATTTGTTATTTCTAGTGTTTAATGCACGAAAATAGTGTTTAAATGATCTATTGGAGTAATTTAGATTTTTTTTTTGAGTTGGGAAGTGTTTAAATCATTACTAGAAAACCCATGGTTACTGGAAATTGTTTCTGCCAATCGGACCGTTGAATGTTTGACTGTCAATTTGGGGTGAACATAATAGGCTTGCAGGCTATAGCCGACCTATGATGGTTTGATCCGTAATAGGCATGCGGACTACAGACTTACCATGATTAAATCCATTCGGATTATACTTGCGATTACTGCATATCATGATTATGAGATATAACGGATGGACGTTATAATGGAAACCTAGTGGAGGATGTCTATATGACGCAACCTGATGGTTTTATTGTTCCAGAGTATGCGAGCAAGGTTTGCAAACTCTAGAGATCAATTTATGGATTGAAGCAAGCTTCCCGTTCATCGAATCAACGTTTTGATGAAACAATCAAAGAATTTAATTTTATTCAAAAAGAAGATGATGCTTGTGTTTACAAGAAGATCAGTAGGAGCGAACTGACTTTTATAGTTTTTTACGTCAATGACATATTGCTTATAGGTAATGATATTCCTATGTTACAATTTGTCAAGATTTGGCTCTCAATAAAATTCTCTATGAAAGACATAGGAGAAGCCGCCTATTTTTTGGGAATAGAGATCTACTGGAATAGATCTAAAAATTTTTTGGAGCTTTCCCAAAATAAGTACATTGATAAAGTGTTAAAAAGACTCAGTATGGAAGGGTCAAAGATAAGATTTGTTCAAATGTCATATGACATATCTTTTTCAAGGATATGTCTCATAAGATAACGGAAGAGAGAGATAAGATGAACATGATACCATATGCCACAGCCCTATCTTTTCTCCAAGGTGATACCTTATCTTCCCTCCCAGCTGATATCCTAGTCTCCCTCCTAACGTCACCAGATTGTGAATTACCCCTCTTATGCGCATAAGTCAACAATAGGAACGATATAAAGCACAAAAAATTCAAACATAACAAAGGAAAATAGCAAAAGAAATTAAAACTTTATACAACATAACGAAGTAACAACAACATAAATCACAAAAAACACAAACATAACAAGCCAAAGAACAAAAATAATAACTTTATTTACAATAATCATATAATAATGGTTAAGTTTGTCATTTTCCTAAAAGCTCAAGCTTGTAGGTATGGGCTTAACTTAATATTTAAGCCTTTAATACGTCCTCACATGCCTCAGCGGGTCTTACAAGTGGGTCAAATAGTAACTTTTTTTTTAATTACATGATATGGAGGGGACTCGAACCTGAACCGTTGGGTCACTATGCCTTTGATACCATGTTAAGTTTGTCACTTTCCTAAAAGCTCAAACTTGTAGGTGTAGGCTTAACTTAATATTTAAGCCTCTAATAATAACAATATCAAGAAAAAAAATAGAAACATAACAGTGGAAAATAGCAGCAAAAATAAAAATTTATCTAAAATAATGAAATAGCGACAACTTAAAGCAATAAAATACAAACATAGCATGCAAAGGAACGAAAACTAATAACTTTATCCGAAATATTAATCGAGCAAAAACTATTAATAAAATGTCAGCAATATTAAGCACAAAAAATACAAACATTACAATGGAAAAGAACCAAAAAAAAAAAAAACTTTATCCAAAATAATGAAAGAAAATTAATATAAANAACTATTAATAAAATGTCAGCAATATTAAGCACAAAAAATACAAACATTACAATGGAAAAGAACCAAAAAAAAAAAAAAAAAACTTTATCCAAAATAATGAAAGAAAATTAATATAAAACACAAAAAATATGCACAAAACATGAAACAAAAACACCAACGATGATTTCTAGCATCAGAAGAAGTTAAGGCAACATACTACAATTCTAGGTTGTCCATGAAACAAACAAAAAAAAATTAAAAATCAATCAACACAACAAAAAGCATGCATAAATTCAATAAAATTTAGACTTGCAAAGTGAAAATTGGGGGAAAAAAAAAACACAAAAAGAAATCACATCTGTCAGTTACGGTTTCGAATTTTTAGTTTAAAAAAAAAAAAAAAACAAAATTTGTTCATGTCATGCTATTAATATACCAAAAAACACACAACCCAACAATTATTGCACCATATACAGCAACATGCAGCAAGTTTACTCACCCCAAGTACAAAGAACTCCTTCTTTGCAACTTGTACAGAATTTTCACAAAAAAATAATACAAGACTGTGTAGCGTCGAACCTCTTCAAACCAACGTCATCTTCGAACTCTTTGCAACAAACAATGAATTTTTTAGCGCCAAAGTGGTTCTGAAGTGCAAAAGTCATCTTAATTCGACTCTGGAAATCCATTGTCTTTTAGCTGACTTTACCTTGAATGTGGTCTTAGACATTTCTTATGCTTTTCCACCGTGAGAGAAGCGAAATTTACCTTTTGGCCCATTTGTTACACGTGTGCATGTACATTGATGATATTACCCTCATCTGTTACTGTCCACGCTAACATAAATCTCGGATGAGTGATTTTGGGTAATCTTAGAGTTCTTATTGATTAAGTAGGCAAACTTGCTACACGTCTGATGATATTAGGCCAAACTATAAAGGTATATATGTAGTGATATTATCTATAATAATAATATATCAAATTTGATAATAAGAACAAGAAGCATGACCTTGATTCCATTCCAACAATCACAATTATTTTTTTTAATTACGATAAACAAAGAATAATAAAAAACATACATTTTTTTATGTTCTTTCTCGTTAAGATATATATAAAACAGAAAATAACACATTATTTTGAGTAAAAGAGACTAACATATACCCGCCAGATCTGTGCGTCTCCATGTCAGTGTTATATATGTGAATAACACAACGCCTCCCACATCAAGGAACATCTTATAATTAAGCTTAGCTAGTTTTCTGGTTGCAACAAGAATGTAGCCTCAGCATTCTCATCACTGCAATACAAACATGGATGTTGCTCAAAGTGCTCTTCTTGTAAAATGTTCCTAGCCACCATCACAAGCTGTCTATTGCTCAGTGGACCTGAATGCTCCTTCAGCACTCTCTGCACAGCATCGCTGAATGCCCCATACGCCTTTCCACCACCCTCAATTGGGCTCATATCAGCAGAAGTTTCATTTGCTTGGCAACCACTTAGCAGAATGCCATCATCACCAGCCCTCAACGATTCAAACAGATCCACTATTTCATTCGGGGCCAACCGGAAACGAATGCTGGCGTCGGCTCCGAAGAATTCTAGCAAGTGCGTGCCAACATCGGATGTGTTTATGCTTGTTAGTGATGAGAGATGGTCAAGTAAGGATTGGAAAGGAATGGTCTTGGCCTTGGAACAGTACTGTTTGTTGGCATTTTGAATAACAGAAGAAGGTCCAATTTGCTCTTTTTCCTTGTCAATCAGACCTCCACTATGGCATGAATCGGAGAGGATTGTGAAGCTTGCACCCTTCGGTAAACGGTTAACTATTTGCCGGAAGTCCACATCTGTACACGTTTGTCATCATTTCCGTGAGATATATAGGTCAGGATACTGAACTTGGCTGATAACGGTATTAGATGGATCTATTTTTTGTATTTGTAATATAAGATTCGGATTTTTTTTTAAAAAGAAAAAAGTAAAAATTAATTAAAAAAAAAAAACAAAAATAGGACTTTCTCAGAAGACCTAAAGATGTATTTTTCCGAATTGATATATATTGAAGTATACAAAAGGGCAGTTGAGTATAGAATACATACCAGTGATGAGATTGAAATCACAAGGCACAATAGCTTCATCCTGCCTGAAGGGTCGGCCAGGAAATTTGGAAGGAATCCTTGTTCCATGACCACTATAGTGGAAGAACAAAACGTCACCAGGTTCAGCCTGGCTCACCATCCGATCCAGGGCTGCCTTGATATTTGCTCCTGTAGGCATAACCAATGACCCTGGCGCATCAATCAAGAGCTCAATCAGGCTAGGATCGAACCCGAACCGCTTCACCAGCACATTTTTCATGGCAACCACGTCGTTTATGCATCCATGCAACTCATTTCTGGTGTTGGGGTAATTGCATCCCACTAGAAGAGCAAGTTTCTTCTGTCCCTTCTCCATTTCTGCAGGCAATTAATTATGAATGAAGCTACTAGTGTTTACAAGTGATGTATATGACGATTCTTATTTATCTTTCTTTTGGTGTTATTTATAAAGAGTTTGATAGTTTCTAAAAGTAGCTAACAAGCAAATATGTATTGTTATTAATTATTTCAATCACTTGCATGTTGGTTCAAGCAATCTCTCTGGATTACTTTAATTCGCTTTCAAGCGTGGGAATGGAAGAAAGGAAATTTGCTACGAATGGAAAAAGCTAGCAAAAATTATTTTTCAATGTAAGTGTAAATTTTGGATCATGGTTTCTGTAATCTATACGCAATGCAAGTAATTCAACTTAGATTTAGCACACAATTAATATTGTGAGTCTGTAGGTTATTAGTATGGGTATCTTTTCAATAATCTTACCAAAAACAATATTTTAATAACGTATACGATGATGTTTAGATAATGTATAGCCTTAGTTCTATTCGGAAGGAGAAAATGTTATTCGATTACTTTTATCAAGAGTTAGAGAAAAGATTGAATAATTTTTTCTTTTGTGACAATATCAGATGGTACCTTCAACGTTTGTCTTAATTTCATGCGGAAAGCCAATTTGGTATTTTAATCAACCAGACCATGTTTGTCAAAAATCATCAATTAGTATTTTTCGTTAAGTAACGAAATAATAGAAGAAAGTATTTTGGTAAATGAACTAAGACAAGTTTTAAAGAAGGGGAAAAGGGTAATTAGCCAAGGGGATAATTTCAAGGACTACCTTTGCATTTTGGTCTAATTTTAAAAAGAAAGTATGTTTCGTATTTTAATCAATTAGACCCCTAAGGTTTGTACAAAATTGTCAACTAACAGATTCAGTTAACGGAAACAATAACAAAACTCATGGAAAGACTATTATACCCTTCTACATATATAAAATTATCTAAAGAAGTCAGAAGGGTATTAACATTATTTGTCATAAAATTTATATGTTACCCTAAACCGTTAGTATAATTTTTAATGAAATCTGTTAGTTGATGATTTTGTGCAAACTTTAGGGGTCTACTTGATTAAAATGTCAAACATGCTGAAATTAGATCAAAACATAAGGGTGATCCTTGATATTGTCTCTTGGGCAAAGTAACAAAAAATGGACATAATAGTCTTTTTTCCTCTTCAGTTACTGTCCAGTTAACGGAAAACACTAATTGATGATTTTGGATAAATGTTAGGAATCTAGTTGATTAAAATATCAAATAAGCTTTCTGCCTAAAAGTATGCCAATGATTCGTATAATCAACTTTTATATAGAGAAGAGTATCGTTTATAACTTTTCCTAATATCAATACCTTAAGTATGGTGTAGAATTTAACATTTAAATTACAAATTATATAAAATAAAATTATTGTTAGCATTTTGCAAATTGGAAGAGAGATAGAAAAGAATGAGAAAGTAAATTAAAGAAAGAACGCTTTTAAAAATGATAGGTTTTGACATTTTGATTATAGAAATGGAAAAGAAAAAGAAAAACCAAAGTAATAAAAATAAATAAATATGAGGAATTTCCTCAAAAGATAGAAAGAATGCTATTAGTTATAGGAGCTAGGATAGTATTAAGGCTTAAAATTAAAATTTGTCTAAAATATATGAATAATTTTAAAATAACATATATAATCAATACAAAATTAAATAGATTAATTTTTATTAAATGAAAAATAATTAAAATATAAAATTATTAATTAAAAATTGATGAAACAAGCAATTTATTAAAAAAAAATATTTTATTTATAAATGATGCAATTTGCAACTAAATTTTTATTTTCATTATAATTTTTTTTATTAAATACAATAATAAGCTATTGGATTCTATTTGTTTTATGGAGTTATTTTTAAAATTATTTATAACTAAAAAATCAATTATTATAATTGTAAAATAGTGASTGTACTTAGAAAATGGAGTGTGAAAAGGATGTTAAGGGATTCATAATCCATTCCTAAATATACTAACTAAACACTACTACAAATCCAATAAATTATTTTAAAAGTTATTTGCTAATGTGTCCTCGTGACTTAAAAAATATTTCATACCATCAATTCCATGTTCTTCATGTTGTAGCTTAAAAAATAAGGAAA
>JANKKB010028123.1:0-13205 GCA_026225775.1 Bursera palmeri | reverse complement strand
ATACATTAATAATAAAATTTTTCTACAAATAAAGAAAATAATCTAAAACATAAAAATAAGTTTTCTAAATAAAGTATCAGAAGCCCAATTTAATTTCCCTCTTAAATTTCCCGCCGAACAGAGAAAAAAACATAAATTAATAAGTAAAACCCATTAAATGAGAAAGCAAAAGGCCGGGACAACGCGCCACCGACTGGTTGCTTCAAGTGCGGACGCCCAGGTCGCTGGTCACGTGAATGCCCCTCATCCGCTACTCCATCCAATTCTAATTTCTCTTCTAATAAGACCAACGCTGCCGGCGGAGTAGCAGCACTAGCGGTGGCGGTAATTTTCCAAAAATGGTACAGGGTGAGAAGCCCACGAAGGTCCCGAGGCGCAGGCCCAAGCTTACTCCCGATCTTCTTCTTTCCGATGACGGCCTCGTGTCCGTCCTCCTCCACTTCACTCGCGCCTTCAAATATCGAGGCCGTGGCTATGAGAAGAAATTTACAGTTTTGCCCCTGCATTCTTTTTTTTTTTTTTTTTTCCCTTGTTTTTAATATTTCTTTTAACTTCTTACATTAAAATTTCAATCTTTGACAGTAATTAGGAAATGTTGAAATGTAGGTTAACGATTTGGGGAAGCTAATTGGGTTATACAGTGAATGACACTCTCATTTGCTGCCTTACTTCTTCTTTGATCAGTTTATACATAAGGTGGAACAAGTTGCTGCCACTAGACGTGTCAAGGTTTCCCTTTCTTTCTTTCTTCTGTATTTCAATTTTATACTTGTTTTAACTTATGTAAGCATGCCTAAAAATCTACTTTTGTTCATTTTCAGCGGGCTTCTGCTCAGTTATGTATAAGAGATTTAAGGGAGCGAGTTGCCACTGGAGGGGATCCTACAAAGTTGTATGAATCTCGTGTTGAACATGATGATCCAACTAATAACGAACAAGGTATCTTGGAAGTTTTGCCATCTTATTGTTTTAGTATTTATGAATCTCTTGTTTGATGCATTTTGATTGGTTTTGTTTCTTGTGGAAATGGTGGTTTGCTGTGATTTAAGTGTTTAAAAGGGAAAACATTAGACACATCAAACGCAAGATTTAGAATACCTATGATTTTTGGTTGATTAGAAGATTTCTTTTAACATATTTCTGCTAGCACATTGAATTAGACAAAGAATAACAAAATGTTCCTGTGGAATTTTATAATCCCCAATCGTTTAGCTGCGCTGATAATAAAAGACTTAAGTTACACGTGAAGCAGTCTTTGTCATACAATTTCTCTGCTAGAAGCGGCGAAACTTTTGGACTCAATTCAAAGTTAGCAGGGCCTGATATTTGCCCTGGTGTAATATCCATGTTTTTGAGGAGGTTCTTTTGATTTTTCACAGAAATCTAATTTTTTTAATTGCTTACACTTATAAAAAACCCTTCTAAATAAGTTAAGTAGAAAGTACTCAAATACATAGTTATCGAGCTAATGAGTAACACTCTTCAACTTGGTATCAACTCTTCATTGTTTATGAGCACAACTCATCAGTTCAACATCTCAAACGAGCAGTGCTCATTAACTTGGTTCTTTGATGATCGGGGTTCGTTAAATCTATCGAGTTTCTTTATTAGCAGGTCTAACAACTTAATTGGAAATGTACATTTATCATTCGAGGTTGAGGTTGGTTAGACGTTAAAAAAAATTCAGGTTTTGTTAAAACTAGAAATTGCTCCTTCAGTTTAGTTATTTTTTAATCTCCCGGTGGACCTATGCTTAATGTGTAACTGAAGGTATGGTAGCAGTGTCCATCTCTGAGCATTACATCAGAATTATTCTCTTGACTTTTGTTTGTATTAAAGCAGCTCTAAAAGAGCCCAAGATCAAATTTGTGTTAAAGAATTAGAATTCAGTGTTTTTCTTCTCTTATGGATTGTTGTTTAATTCTGATTACTTTTCAGCTGCTGAAGCCTTGAGCTTAGAGGAACAACTCCATGACCAGGGTGATCCATCTAACATCCATCAGCTGATGATATTCACGAAGATCTGCTTCATGAGATTTACAACAAAGCTACTGAAGTGAGTATCTCTTTCAACTTAGTTGCCTCAAACGGTATTTTTCATCTTCAGCCTCTCCCACTTAATTGTCAAAAGGTGCTAAATGTTGTGAGTTTTTCCTTTATCAGAACATACTCTGGAATTTTTAAGTAATTAGTTCCCTAATAAATTTATTTCATCTGAAAGACTGTGATCTGCTTTTTACAGTAAAAGCCATTTTTTGTGATTATCCAGTACTGATTAGTCCCACACCACCCAAGCTGATTCAAAGTTCTGCTTCAAGTCTGCTTTGTTTGGCAAGCTATTAAACAAGAAGTGGCTTGTTTTTTTGGCCTGAGATTTTTCCAAAACATCAAATGGATAGCACATGAATTATTTTTAGGATTTTAATCTGTGAATAGGTGTTATGTGAGCCGAGGGCTTACTCGTTTTAGATGTTACTTCTTATATAGATCATCTGATAAAGAACACTTGTGAATACTATTAACAATGACCTAATTGTTGTTCACCTGTAAATGAATACTAATGTCTCTTATTTCTTTTTTCTGTGACATCTATAGGAACTATCCCTGATTGTGCGTTTTCTGTTGGTGGCTCTAAAAAAAGAATCTCTAAATCAAGTGCCAAATAATGGAGGTAATGGCTCCAATGAAGTTGAGATTTCAGAGGAACAGAGAACTCATATGGAAGCTAACAGGTTGAAGGCATTGGAAAGAGCTGCAGCTGGAGCACGGCCATTTCAAGAAACTTGACTGTATTTGGTGGATAATTTTTTTTTCTTTGTCTCTTCATTTTAGTTTTGGAAATCCATTGGAGGCAACAGTTAATTAGTATAAAGAGCAATGTAACTCGTCCCAAATATATATATTAAAAAAAAAATTAAAATCTCCTAAATGGTACAAACTACTGTATTCTAAAAGCATGTATTCCCATCCCATTTTCCAGAGATGATATAGAGAACCCATTACAAGTGCTATGCTTACGTAGAACCAGTCCACTTCTTCATTACCACTTCTCTTTCCATTGTTAGGTATTCGAATACTCACAATATTAAGTGAAGAACCACAAAGTTTAAGGCTTTAAGCAGCTAAAAAATGTCAAATTTGATTTACTTTGTGCGATCTAACCTAAAAGTTGATTTGCATACAAATCAATAGAATCCAAAGATCTCAATGCATCAATGCTAGCAAGAATTCTACCACTTAGAAAATTGAGTGAGAGATTCTATGATTGCAATGTGGTCAAATTTGTCACTTCCACGATCAATTGGTTGATTAATTTCTTGAAATTTCAAAGATATGGGACCTCTCCGGCTTCATGGTCAATTGAAGAGAGTAAGACCTTTTGATTTTTCTAACTCAAAAGCCAGCTGAATTTACAATTAGAGAGCTGAATACACAAGGGTCTCCAGGCAAATAAAAATTAAAATAAAAAATAGATAAAAAAAAATATTTCTTACACGTATGAAATCCAGAGATTACTGATCAACCTATCATTGATGGATGATCCTTTCAAAGTTCTAGAGACATGGTGTCTAGACAGTAAAAACACAGTTATGATTTATCATTTTCTGTGCTGAAGCAATTAAGCAACCATCATAACAATTAGGATCCCCTGTTTCAAACTTTCATTGCTCAGTTCTAGAATCCCATGTTTCAAGCTCTGCCAGAACAAAGATCATCTCTGTGAAACAAAGTAAACTATGAAAGAGTTCGAAGGGAATATATCAAAGTTTGATTTTTCTTTTTCCTTTTTTATTAGATTACATGTCTTTTAAATTTTCATATTCTATTTAATCGGCAAAGCCACTTTCTCAATAATCTCCACCACTTTTTCTAGAAAAGCCATCTTCGCGAATTCATGGAGAGTAAACCCATTATTAAACTTGTTGTCAGTTGGACATCTGTCAAGGAAAATCTCCAACAACAAAACTTCAAAGCTATACACATCTCCTGACATAAACACTCCACCACCCATACCATATTCTGAAATATATGTAGACTCATCATGTTAGTTATTAGTTACCAATTGCCATATAAGTGCTAACATGCACATAGATATATAGTAAATAAATAATATGGTGGCATAAGTAGTAAAGAACCAAATATAAAAAATGAAATACTAACATGGAGCAACATAGCCAACAATTTCTTTTATTCCAATTGAGCTTGATTGAGTTTGAACAATGGTATTAAGTGGGGAATCATCTAGAAATTTTGATAATCCGAAGTCACTAACATGGTTGACCATTTCATGATAAGCAAAACATTGCCTGGCTTCAAATCACCATGGACAATTGGTTGTTGGCAGTGGTGGTGAAGATATTCTATTGTTGAAGCCACATCAATTGCAGTGTTTAATCATTGAATAGAACTTAAATTACAAGAGTTGAAGTTGATCATTTCTTTGGTACAACAGGTCCTTTATGCTTCCATTTTACATATACTCCTAAATTATAGCCATAAATTCAATCCCTTTGAAATCAATGCTTGAGCAATGATTTTGATCAGATTTCTGTGTCAAACATTTCTTAGTGCCTGAAATTCAGCTACAAAATGCTTGGAAGCCCTTTTTTGCCTAAGATTGAGTACCATCACTGCAGTTAGCATTCCATTTTCACCTAACCTGCCCTTATACACAACAGCACAACCACCCTTACCAATCATGTTCGATGATGAAAATTCATTGGTTGCCTTACTTTGCTTCGCATAAAATACCATTGGAAACTGTTCTCCTAAGTTTAGCATTCCAGAACTCAGAGAAGAAGGAACAATCCCATCAAAATAATTGTACTGCGTATGAAGACTTCTAAGCTTGTACAACCACCTACAGTAACAGGAATCTTACTAAAAAAATGATTTCTAGATATATCTAATGTAACGAGATTCTTTAAGTTACCCACAGCTGAAGGAAAAGGGCCACTGAGATAGTTATTAGACAAGTCTAGCGAAATATGTAAGGTTAGTATGTCAAGAATTTGTTGAGGCGCAGCACCAGTGAGCTTATTTTCATTGAGAGACAACCAAATCAAATTTGACAATTTCCAAGGGTGTAGGGTCTATGGCCTTGCAAGTTGTTAGTTCCCAAATCAAGTATGGTCAGTACCTTTAGATTACCAAGAGAGACAGGAATGCTGCCTTGAAATTTATTGTTATTGATCAAGGCTAAAATTTGTAGGTTTTTAAGCTCACCTATAACCTAGGGAATATAACCAGTTAATTGATTAAACTCCAACGCAATATAATTTAGATTAAAAAGATTTCCTATCCCTTTAGGAATGGTGCCGAATATATGATTGTATCCTACCAAAATTTCGACAATTGTATTTGAGATGTTGGCTATTGTACGCCGCAGTTCACCTCCAAATTGATTCTCAAATAATCGAAGCCATCCAAGCTTCGTACAGTTTGTTACAGAATTATAAAATGAAGATCATTGGCTTCACCAGTTCCAAATTCATTTACTTCCAAACCTAGCCAGGATAGATTCTTAAGACCACTAAAATCAATTGAAACTTTCCCACTGAAATGATTTGTACAAAGGGTTAGTATACCTCAAGATTTGAAGCATTCGAAAACGATTCTAGGATGCTGCCAGTGTTATTGTTTTGAAAAGTAGTAAAAATCTTCGGGTTTGGAAGATTGAAGCCGATGTTAGGTGGTAGACTTCCATGGAATCTATTTGATGCTAGTTGAAACACCTCAAGGGAAGAGATATTAAAAATCGAAGGAGGAACTGTTCCAGAAAATTTATTATCAAATATACCAAAAACATATTAAGAGTCTTAGTTGGCCTAGGCTATCAGGAATTATCCCGCCCAAGCTATTCGATCCTAAAGAAATTACCCGAAGAGTAGAAAGATTCTTAATGGAAGCTGGTAGTTCCCCTGTCAGAGGATTCCTGGCAAAGCCCAATTCCTCAAGCTTCAACAAGTAACCGATCCCCGTAGGTTGTTAAAATGAGCATAAAGCATGATGAGATTAGAGCAACGAGATAAATTGGTCGGTAGTGTACCTGAAAAGGCATTGTTGTTGAGAACTAGAACGTCGAGCCTGGACAGATAGCCAAGTTCATGGGAATCTCTCCATAGAAGCTGTTGGCTGCAAGGTCGATGTATCTAAGGAAGCTGAGATTGCCTATATAAGGTGATAAGAGGCCTGCTATGCTTGTGTTTCTGAGGTTTAACTCAGTGACCCTTTGGTGCTTAGGACCACATGTTGCGCCTCTACACAGGCATAAATTCACAGAATTGTTCCAAGAGATTGTAACTCCTTGAGGATAATGGAGATGAGACTTTATGGTAAGCAATCCGAAAAGGTCTGTCTCATTTGTTGTGATTGTGGCTGTAACATGTTTAATTGCAGGTTCTGAATTAGACAACAGCCGGCAGGTTTCGGTGTTGTTGTAATGTTGGTGTTTGAGTTTAAATAGTTGAGGATTCGATGTGAGAGCTGTGGAATTAATGAAATCCTAAATATATAAAATATTACTAGAAAAAGTTTAATATATACAAGATGTTAAATTTATTTTAGACTCAGCTAAATCTTTATTACTTCATTATTAGTTTTTTTTTTTTCCTTCTCTTAGTGTATAAAATTTGTCAATTTCTTTTCTCTTTAATTTGTCAAACATGGATTTTAATTTGAGTTGGTTATTAAAAATTATTAAAAATATTTCTGGATTATGTAACGAAAGAAAATATAATAGTCAATTTGAATTTACAATAATCAGATAAAAGAAATATTAATTAAAGAAATATTTTTTTATTTTATTTTAAAGGTAAGACTTCTGAAGTCAACGAAACACTATCTGGGCTCTCCATCCATTTCCTCTTCAAGTGTGTTTTCCGCGGATTTGGAATTCTTCTCGTAGATTTTGGGAGTTATTTTCATGGATTTAAGCTGCCTTAGCGAAACGTTATTCGGCATGTATCTTTTCTCCGCTGCTTCAATTTTGGTTGAATAAACTAATGTGCACCTTCAATTGTTTTCAATCCAAGGATTGAGAATGAATTCATCAACACTCCATAACTTTGATAAAAGTAGGAAGCCTTGTAAGGATTTGAAACCTACTACGGAGTCAAATCTTGGTGTTAACAGTATACTGTTTTACTGCATCATCTCCTTGAAGGAGTTAACCATTATTTAATTAATTAATTTTATTTTTTTGTTTTATAATAAATTCAAATCAAAATGTGCTAGGGTTTTCTGAGTGTAAGAAAAACTCTTGTCAGATGTGGATGAAGATGAGTGAATAATTGAAAAATGATCATTAAGGGGGTTTTATAAATTTGATTTTTGACTGAAATTAGGAGGGTTTTATAAATGATCCACTCTTCCAAAATGTAGATTTCCTGACCATTTTCCTTGGGAAATTAATTAAATGTCTTTTTCTAACTTTAAGAATAACTTTCTTAAGTTTTCTCTTCCTTTTTTATTCTACACCACTTTCCAAAAAAAAAAAAATCATCTTATTTTCACATTTTCTTTTCCTTTAAAAAATTTCTAATAAGTTTAAAAATGAGTAGTCGTATAAGATGGTTGCATTTAATTGGTTAAAAATGTAAAAAAATCAGAATTTTAGAGGTTTAAGATGTGTTAGACAAAATCAAACAACAAACACTCAATAGTATCCGATAACAGACATAGCTGACATCTAACAACAAAAATCTAACTCTCGACTACAGATATCTGATATTCGATGACAGACACTTGACGATAGACATTAGATGTGAATTGAGTATTGAAGACATCTTCATTCTTCATCAAAACTCAATTTTTTCATCAGATAACATCATAAAACTCCATTTTTGCATATAAAAACTCCAATTTTGCATCACATTATAAACTCATCACAAACACCCAAATCAAGCTTATATTCTTCGTAAACAAAAAAAAAAAAAAAAAATCCTCAAAACCTTCTCTTCTTGGAACTCCTTTCTTTCAACTGCTCTCTTCTTTATTTTGNTTAAACAAAAAAAAAAAAAAAAAAATCCTCAAAACCTTCTCTTCTTGGAACTCCTTTCTTTCAACTGCTCTCTTCTTTATTTTGTTTCTTTTGAGTGATTTTTGCAATATATGAGTGAATATAATTTAAGTTACTGCAAATCAACTATTTCAAAGCAAATCAACCGTTTCAAAGATTTCAAAGGAAGTTTCTTCAAGGAAAAAAGTGGAATAAATTTAGGATATTGTTAGAGGCATTTTAGTAACTTCCTAGCAAAAAAGGTTATGGCTTCTAAATTTTGGGAGAGTGGGTCATTTATCAAAGGCACCCCAAATTTAGGTCAAAAGTTATATTTTAAGAAACAATTAGATTTGATGGTTTTACTAAAAAATTAACGTGCAAGTCACAAATAAATATAAAAAAATTATTAAAAAGATTATTTTATTTTTTATCATCATAATCAGAGTCAATATAAATTGGTTTTAATTAGATTGATCTATTAAGACTCTCATATACATTGAGATGATTATCATCCAACTCTAACCAAATCTATCTCAAGATTCAAATCAAACACACTAAAATTTTTATGCTAAAATTTTTATTTAAATTTTGTAATAATTACTTTTATTTATTTGAATCTTTTAATATAATATGATGTTATGATACGTAACGGGTAAATATCATTGACTAACCTTAGGTTTTTTCAAAATGTCACTTGGACGTAACTTTTCAAAATTTTACAGAAAATTTGAAAACTTTGTTAAGTACTATTGTTGTTGGTTGTTATTTAGAAACTTGATTTGGAAATTATCACACTACATTTTTTTTTAATTATCCTGATTTTTTTTTTGGTGGTGGATTAGAGCTTAAAAGGATAATTTTTTTTCCTTAACAAGAAAAGAAAGTTTCAGTTATCTGATCTTATAATCCTTAAAAATGAAAAGTTTTGTCTCATATTTTAATTTTTTGATCATATTGTTTATCAACAATAGGAACAATTCAATTGGATTTATTTCATTCTTTGTTGAAGCTCTTCTTTTGAAGAATAAAGTGAACTCAAATATCAATTAATATCTAATAATTAAACACACAGGCAAAGTACATCGTAAATTGATTTCTTAATTGCACAATATAAAAGATATCAAATTCAACCGATGTAAGTCCCATGAAAGATCTAAACAATAATAACAATATATTTGACCTTATGAGTATTTAACTTAACATTCCTAATGTATCAATTATTTAGAAAGTTCCTTCTAATAGTACATAATTTTGTCACAACATCTGTCATCTTCATTCGTTCCATTGGAGATTCCATTGAGCAAAGAACTCCAATTTCCAGAATAGAAGTCAAGCACTCCTTAATTTTCACTCTTTCATTTTCATTGGTTGTAAAGTTGCCACCTCTAACTTCTAATAGAAGTGAAGGCTCAACAATCCCCATTACTTTTTCTGGCAGAGCCATCTTCACAAATTCATGGAGAGTAAGCCCATCATTAAACAAATTATCTGTGGGTCGTCTTCTAAGGAAAATCTCCAACAACATAATTCCAAAGCTATACACATCTCCTGGCACAGACAATCCATCACCTATACCATACTCTGAAAGATACATAGACTCATTATGTTAGTTATTAGTTTCCAACTGCCACATGAGTGCTATCATGCATGTAGATATGAAATAAATGAATAAGATGGTGGCATAAGTTATAAAGAAGCAAATATAAAAATTGAAACACTTACCTGGAGCAACATAGCCAATAGTTCCTTTTATTCCAATTGAGCTTGACTGAGTTTCAATAGCGGTGCTAAGTGAGGGATCATACAAAAACTTTGATAATCCAAAGTCACTAACATGGGCGACCATGTCATTATCAAGCAGAATATTGCTAGGTTTTAGATCACCATGAATAATTGGTGGTTGGCAGTGGTGGTGAAGATATTCTATTGCAGAAGCCACATCAATAGCTATGTTTAATCTTTGAATAGGGCTTAAATTACCTGAGTGAAGTTGATCATTGTTGTGGTACAACAATTCTTCTAAGCTTCCGTTTTGCATGAACTCGTAAATTATAGCCTTAAAGTCATTCCCTTTGAAATCAATGCTTGAGCAAATAGTGATGATTTTGATGAGATTTCGATGTCGAACATTTCTTAATGCCTGACATTCAGCCATAAAGCTCTTGGAAGCTCTTTTTTGCTTAAGATTAAGCACTTTCACTGCAATTACCATTCCATTTTCACCTAGACTGCCCTTATACACAACACCGCTACTACCTTTACCAATTATATTTGACAATGAAAATTCATTGGTTGCCTTATTGAGCTCCGCATAAGATACCATTGGAAACTGTTCTTCTAACTGCAGCACTCCAGAAGATTTTGGAGCAAATTTTCTTCTTCTTGTAAAAACAGCAACGAAGCATACTACTAAAACCAAGGATGAAGCAATAATTGGAAGCAATATCTTAAGAAGAGTGAATTTTGGTTTCTTCAATTTGGAGTGGCACGATGGAAAATGCAATTCATCCAAACCCCCACAAAGCTTCTGATTCCCAATAAGTGAAACTCCTGTTGAATTGCTAAAAACACCTTTTGTTGGAATCTCGCCCTCAAAGTGATTGTAAGATAGATTTAAAGACTTCAAGAAGGATAAATTCTCAAGATATTGAGGAAGTTGGCCTGAAAAATTGTTGCAAGAGAGGTCTAGCTCTCTGATGCTTTTCAAAGAACTCAGAGAAGAAGGAAGACTTCCATCAAGATAATTGTACTGCATATAAAGATACTCTAAGCTTGTGCAACCACCTAGACCAACCGGAAACTCACCAGAAAAATGATTTCTAGATATATCCAATACAATGAGATTCTTCAAGTTTCCCACAGCTGAAGGAAAATGGCCACTAAGATAGTTATTAGAAAGGTCTAGAAAAATCGATAGGGTCACAATGCTAAGAATTTGTTTAGGCACAGAACCAGTGAGTTTATTTCGTGCGAGAGACAGCGCTATCAAATTCTGACAATTTCCAAGGGAGGGGGGTATATGGCCTTGCAAGTTGTTGCCTCCCAAATCAAGTTCGGTCAGCAGCGTTAGATTTCCAAGAGAGACAGGAATGCTTTCAAATTTATTTTGACCCAAGAATAGAATTTGTAGGTTTTTCAGCTCACCTATAACAACGGGAATAGAACCAGTTAATTGGTTATACTGCAATTCAAGAGCATTTAGATTAACAAGGTTTCGTATTCCTTTAGGTATGGTGCCGACTATTTGATTGGATCCTAGTCCCATTTGGGTAACTGAATTTGAGAGGTTGGCTATTGTATGCGGTAGTACACCTCCAAATTGATTGTCATTAACAAAAAGGATTTCCAATTTGCTACAGTTTGCCAGAGAATTTACAAATTGAAGATCATTGGCTTTACCAGTTCCCAAATTATTTCCACCCAAATGTAGCCGTGATAGATTGTTAAGGCCACTAAAATCAATCGACACTTTCCCACTGAAATAGTTTAGACCAAGGTCTAGCATGTCAAGATTTGAAGCATTGGAGAATGACTCTGGGATGTTGCCGCTGAGATTGTTTTTATAAATGTTAAACAGCTTCAGGTTTGGAAGAGTGAAGCCTATGTTAGGTGGTAGACTTCCATGGAATCTATTAAATGCTAATTGTAACACCTCACGGGAAGAGATATTATAAATTGAAGGAGGAATCGTACCGGAAAAATTATTCCCATCTAAATCAATAAAACTCAGACTTCTTAGTTGGCCTAGGTTCTCAGGAATTCTCCCGCCCAATCTATTCCATCCTACAGAAATCCCCCTAAGATCTGAAAGATTCCCAATGGACGCTGGGAGCTGTCCGGTTAGATGATTTAAAGGAAGGTCTAGTTTCTCAAGCTTCAACAAGTAACCGATCTCTGTTGGGATTTCTCCCTTAAGGTTGTTGTTAGCAACAAAAAGAAAGTTGAGATTAGAGCAATGAGACAAATTGGTTGGTATTGTACCTGAAAAGGAATTATTGCTGAGAATTAGATTTTGAAGCCTGAACAGACGACCAAATTCATGGGGAATTTCTCCATAGAAGCCGTTGCTTTCAAGGTTGATGTACCTGAGGAAGCTGAGGTTCCCTATATAAGGTGACAGGGGACCTCCTACGCTTGTGTTTCCCAGGTCTAACTTCGTGACCCTTTGGTGCTTACGACCACATGCTACACCTCTCCACAGGCATAAATATATAGAATTGTTCCAAGAGCTCGTAACTCCTAGTGGATCATGGATCTGTGACTTTATGGCAAGCAGTGCGAGACGGTCTGTCTCATTTGTCGGAATAGAAAAGCAATAATATTGTAGCAACAAGAAGCTGAAGCACCATAGAAGAATGGTTGCATGGCAGCTAAAGGATCTAAACATGTTTGCAGGTTCTGAACTGAAGGCAGGTGGTGTTGTTTTTGTAATCTTTGTGTTTGAGTTTATATAGTTGATGATCGATGCCGAAAGTTGTTGAATTAACGAATTGTAAATCTCTTGGTGGCTGCCACCTCACAATTACAAAATATAAAATAATAGTAATAAATGTTTTGTTTTGATAAATTTTCTATAGCAGTTTGTGTGGATGGTCATTGCAAGGAAAAACACCCCCTCTGATCCCTGTGAAGAAAATGTGAAAAGTAGAGTCCAAGAGTCAATTAAAAGAGGACAAATATGCAACTGTTTAAAAGAGGACTTTGATAGGTAGTAATTGAAATGGTTTTGACACGTCTGGAATCAAGAGAAGACTGAAACTGGCATTCATGTTCCTTTCATTTTCGTGTTTTACTATACCAATTCTGGTTCAAGATTCCATATATAATTTATGGAAAATAATAATAATAATAATAACAAGTTAAAAGCCTAAGGTTCAATTCAGATTTATTAAAGATGTGAAACATAGACGATATGTGTTTTGTTTGTAATAATCGTGAATTTCTATTGAAGTTATATAATTAATTATTTTAAAAGAAAAATAGGTAAATTTTAAATATTTTTTAATTAATTAATTGAATGAGCATATATATGTGGCCAAATAGCTTTGGTGATCATGTTTCGCTCAGAAATTTCCCTTGCTGGTACAATTGCCGTTAGTTATACCCCTGGTAATGTTGGACGCTTCATCCTGCCTTTACATCAGATGATTAACGTTTTATTTATCTGCACCATGAATTTTATTGCAATATTTTGGAGATCGGA
>JANKKB010028122.1:0-13203 GCA_026225775.1 Bursera palmeri | reverse complement strand
GGGCTGAGTGTTTTCTTCAAATTTAATTGGGGGGTTATTGTCATTTCCCCAATGAAAAAGTCATATTTAATGATATTAACTATCATCAATTCTCTATGATATTAAATTAGGTTCATCCCATTATTTAATTCTCTTTGCTTCATACTATATTTCTTTAATTAAATTTGGAAAGTAAAATGGCTTTTTAAAATTTGATTATTTTGAGAATAAATAAACTTTAACTGGAATTCGGAAATAATTAAAGTCGGTGTTGGAGTTGAAAATGATCAACAATCATCAAATGGACAACTAAAAGAAAAAACATTTAATCATGATAGTGTAAAACATTGATAACACTTTTGGTGACGTCGACTTCATGAAGATTCGAGTTCACATTAAGCCTGGACATTTCTCCCATTAAATCATGAAAATCATGACCTGACCCAAAATTAGGGGTTATTAAAAATAATCTAAAATTAGCAGGTTTTTTGAAAATTGCTAATCCTAATGATTTCTTTGATTTTTCTACCTACTTTTAATTTTTGACTATTGTATTCCTTCATATATATATATATAATATATAAACATATATTTCATTCTCTAATACTTTTTCAACCAGATAATCATCGAAATCGTTACATTAACCATCAGACCATTGTTGGACAATCACAAGACTCGTTTGACCATCGTCAGATTGGTCGGATCATCGTCGGACTTGTCGGATAATGGCTAGACCATCACCGTGTTTGTCAGATAATCATTGAACTTATTGGAACGATGTCGAACTATTATCAAACTTATTAGATAGTAACCGAAATCATCGAACAGTTGTCAAATAGTCGTTGAGTTTGTCAGATCATTATCGGACAATCAATAGATAGAGAGAAGATGGAGGTAGGAATATAATTGTCATTCATCTAGATTTCATGGCTGTCTGACAAGTATGACGACTTTTTGATGACTATTTGGTGAGTCCGTTGATTGTCAGACGATGGTTTGACAACTTTCTAGCGAATGTCCACCTGTTGGAAAGTGTTAGAAAAAAGAAAAATGAATTTATATATTATATATGGAGGAATATTATGGTCATTGGGCTGAGATGGTTGGACAAATTAAAGAAAACTTGATATTGACTATTTTTCAAAAGATTCCCTAATTTTGGAACATTTCTCACAATTTCTCATTAATCATCACCCACTACTCGTATGGTGAATTACATTGTTTAACCAAAAAAAAAAAAAAAGAATTGAGCTTGTTAATTAATTAGACAATATTTTTCTGCATAACAATTATATTATTTTCTCATATATCAAAGTACAATGAAAACAATAAAGAGTAGAAAGCCATATATAGATTAACAATTGCTAGACACAAAAATTGGAGCAATTGAGAATTCAATTCATCATCACATAATTATATATTAAACGTTAATATATATAAAAGCTAAAAATAATATTGAGTCACTCTCTTATTATAGTATGCTTCTACAGAGCTATCATAACACCATATGTGCTTATGACTAGCTATACCGATTGCATCTCTAATGAGGATGGTGATGGTGAGGAGGATGATGATGATGTCCTCCTCCAAAGCCATGCACTATATGGTGCCCAACATGGTGTCCACTTCCATGAAAGTAGCCGCCAGGACGTCCGCCTTGGTGGCCATGCCCTCTGTGACCGGGTCCATCATGGTGTCCCACCTCAGGATGAGGTGGGCGATGGTGATGATGTCCATGGTGAGACATTCTTCCCATGCGTTCGCCAAAATGTTTGCCTATATGGCCATAATGATGACCTCCGCGACCTCCACATTCATGGGCACGTTGCACTTGCCCTTGCCCATGCCCACCATGAAGATGATGAAGGTGTCCCTGACCGAGAGGTAGCTGATGAAGAATAATAATTTGATGAGACATTTTGCCCAAATAGAATTATCGAATGAACGAAGATATGCATGATGAAGCGTATATTTATAGAGTTGAAGATGGCGGTGGATGCCGCCTTGACTTGGAGCTCAAGGCATTAAAGCTCTAACATTCTGCTCCAAACTTGGGCGTGTTTGCATGGGAGTAGTGCTACCTCATGTTCACATTTTTCTTAATCGTTAAGTTCGTCTCAAAATTTTTTATTACATGCGTTGATACCCAGAATGGAACGTACGCATCAGACGGTTACATTAATTCGAGTTCACATCTTAACGCAATTTCTCTTCGTCCCCAAGCAATCAAGTTTCAAACTTTAAAATTGTTTAATTCAACGCCAAGTTTCGCTAACCCCAATTAGAGTAATCAATTGCTTTATTTATGCGTGGGGTTTCTCACGATTTTTTGAAATATCTATTTAATCTTTTATTAATATTTTACTCTTATAAATAATATATACCGACTCTTTCAAAATTTCAAATGGTTTAATTCGACGCCAAGTTTTCCTAAGCACAATTCAAGTAATCAATTGCTTATGGGCAGGGGCGGACCCACGTGGGTCACGTGGGATCCAGTGACCCCACTTAGTTTTTATTACCATTGACCTCCTTTGCTTGATATTATAACACTTAGACTCCTCTTGATTATTATTTCTCCTTTGACCTCCCTTCTTAATTTTTATGTCAAACATTTGACTCTGCGCAACTCTCCTAACTATAACAGGCAGTGATCTAAAAGGCAGCCGCTGGAGACTAATCCCTAGGCGGAGGGGTGGCACTAGGAAAAGGGATAGGCACCGAGTATAGGCGGCCAACAGATTGGACAGTGCTGATCGGCGAGTTGGCGACTGGACAGGGTTAGGCGAAGAGGTCGAAGCGGGGTAGCAGTGCCGATCAGTAGGTTGGCGACTAGGTAGGGGTAGGCAGAGCGTTGAAAGCGGTGCCGATCGACGGTTGGGGAGTTAGGTTTTTTTTTTTTTTTTAAATGAACACCCAAACGACATCGTTTTGGGTGTATTTAAGTTTGTTTATATTGGCCCAAAACAACGTCGTTCGGGGCCTGGTACTAACTAAATTTTTTAAAACCTCAACTTTTAGTTTTTAATCTTTAACCCCCAAACTTTTTATAAGTTTATCTTAACCCTCCAAACCTTTAACCTTTAACCTAATTTCTAAGCCCCGCCTAGTCCTCGCCTAGGCCCCGGGCTGTTGCCCTAAGAGCGCCTAGCGTCTTTTAGTACACTGATAACAGGCATTTTGAGATTTTTTTTATAAATCCATTTTTCTTCAAAAAAGTTTCATCTCTTTCCTCCTTTTTAAATTATATAATAATTAATTAATATCAATTATTTTTAGTTTACAAAAAAAGACGTCATTGCCATATAAATAAATTACCTTTTTTTATATGCCTCCACTGCCATCAAACCCAGCAAGGGTTCATTCTGCCTCTTTTCTATAGAACATTCATGTTTACGATTGGAATGAAAGAATCTCTATAACTGACGGGTTCGTTTCATAACCCTCATGTGTTTTGAAAAAAAATGAAAATAGATTCTACTAAATGTTTGGTTGTTAATTAATAATATATTGTTGTTTACTTGTTTTAAAATAGTATGGAGAGATATTTCAAAAGGAAGTCAACAAGTATCTCATCATCTCAACAAAAAGAAAATATTGGTGATTCAAGAAAAAATGTGGATGTTGATTTGCGAGATCTTCCTATGGATCCTCGTTTATGTCCTCGAATTTTAGATTATGATCCTAATATTTAAGATCAAATCCAAAGAGTATATTTAAAAAGGGCTTCTTGTCAACCTAAAGATCACGAGTTTTGTTTTAGAGATTTTAGTGGATTCTTAAGAAGATTTTTTGTTTCTTGGTTTGGTGAATTTGATTAATGGTTGGAATATAGTACAGTGAAAGACGCGAAAGATGCAAGATTTTGTCTTTATTGCTATCTTTTTAGGTTCTATGTTGGTAATAAAGGGGTGGTGATCACTTTGTTAGTAAAAGATTTTCAAATTGAAAAAAGAAAGAAAGATTGAATGTTCATGCCAGAAGTACTGCTCATAATTAAGCTTGAAGAATGTGTGAATCATTATTGAATTAATCTTTGACCTCCATAAATTTTATTCCTGGGTCCACCCCTGCTTATGGGTGGGTTTCTCATTAGATTAATAGTTGTTGCTAAGTGTAAGAAATTAAGTCATAATAGCCTGACAATTTCTTAAAGGCTCAAACTATTGTGACTTAATTTTTTTGACTTAATTTCATACACTATTTGATAGCTATTGAGTTTTCTAATCTAATAATAGAAAGAGTTGCTGAGTTGATATGAAAAAAACTACTTTTTAACTTCTCTTTTCTACCAATGGATTATAATAAATCAATGGTTTTCAAAAAGTATATGAAATTAAGTCAAAAGAATTAATTCACAATAGCCTGACCCTTTCTAAAACAAACTCTGTAATATAAAATTGTTTAATGGTATTTGATATTTAATAGAATTACTCGCTGGAAAAAAAGATTTTTAAGGAAACAATATGACTATATTTTAGTTAAACTTTAAGTCAAAGCATAATAATTTAAAAGAATTTAATTTATATATATTTCATAAATAAAATGATTTAAATTAGGGAGCCTAATTGAAAATAACCCAATTTAAAAAAATTTAGATATCAAGACCCATCCGCCATCAATTCCTCAATAGAAATAATGTTAGATATTATTAAATGTTGACTGTCGTGGATATCCGATGATAGACAACTGTCAGACGTCTGGCGCCTGATTATTGAATGCTATCCAACATCGAGCATCTAATATCGAATGGTGTCGAATGTCAAGTGAAGGGTCATAGCATCAAAATTTTTCAGATGCATGCCACTTTTCAACTGCAGTCATTAGATTTGGTTCATCTTTGCAATTCTTTTAATAAATTTTGGGGGTGTTCTAAGAGGTCTAGGCAGCCACTTTAGTTGTCCCAGGGTTTAGACAACACAAACAAGGTGTTGAGTCGTAAAATGATGTTAGATGCTTTTTGAACAATGTATAAAGGTGTCAAGTATTATGTAAGGATGAGGAGAATTTAATTTGATACTTCATATTCAATTTGGGTAGGGAATATAATTTTTAATAATGTTACTATTTCCCTCTAAACTTGATTTTTTAAAAATATTTTTTGTACTAAATTTTAAAAGTAAGATAGCTTTTTAAAAGTTGTTAGTTTAAATATAAATATATGAATTGTGAACATTCTTTTAGGAAAGGAAATAAAGTCACTACTTTCAGAAAAATTATCTAAAATCTTACCTTTAAGTGTGAGGTATTATTATCTAAATAATAATTAAAAAATAATTTGAGATTATTTTTTAAATTATTTGGAAATCAGATTATTAATCTTAGTGCAAAATAATTTTTGATAACGAAATAATTAAAGTTGTTACTAGAGTTGAGAAAGAATGTTGGATAATCAAATTGATAATAAAGGCAAAAGCATTATACGATGGTCTCCCATTAATACAAATTTGTTGATGTGTACTCATAGTGCAAATTCGTGAACACATTGAGGCCCTTAAGCTAGCCTGTAGCTAGTCTTGCATATGGTTGCACCACTTTAGAAAGAAGCTAGGTGCAAACCCTATATGTTGCGCGATTATGTTTATTTGATATTATTATTTTATACTTTTGTAAATTTTTTAAATAAGTTTTTTGTTAAAATCAAATTTATATTTTGGTATAGGAACTCTTGATTTTTTTATCTCTTTAAGAGACGTAATCACGAGAAATTATATACAGTATGTGCCAAAGACAGGCTTATAAGTAGGGACACATGGTATAACTTTTATATTATTTATCAAATAAATTGAATCTTCGTGGATGTGATTCCTAAATTTTGGAATCCTGTTATTCGGTATAGTTGTATGAATAACTTCATTCTACAAAATGAATGAAAATTAGCTATTTTAACAAACTTATATAATTTACAAAAAATAAAACTTGAAATTATTTAGCAATATATTTGTTACATGTTCATTAATAAAAATCATATGACACTCCTATATTCTAGGTATTCTGACGATAATTATCCAATCATCTAATGATTGGTCAAGATATTTAAATACAATATAAGACATTTTGATGATATAGCTATAAAGAATATGATTAATAACATTAAATTGATTTGCAAATTATATTTGATATTCTAAAGTTCAAGGGTTTACATAATATTTAGTACATTTAAATATCTGGTTTTTCACTATAATAAATTATTTCGCAATATTATATTTTGGTGTTACTCTTTTATCTAAATTAGTCTGATTTCAACCTAATTCAAAAACTAATAATTATTTTTGAGAGTTTGCTTTGATTTTTTTTAAGTGAAGAGAAAAACTTAAAAAAATTTAAAACATTTAAATATAAAAATTTATAGCATTGACATATACTAGCAATAAAGCATATGCACTCTTAATATGAGATATTTGTTTCCGAAATAAGTAAATAATTAATAAGTTATAGATGAAGCTTGAAACGTACAAAAAACATCACAAATTACAATGAAAACTAAGGAAAGCCACCTAATTAAATTCATGACATGACAATGAAATATAATAATCTACAAATTTTATAATATTTGGTTAATTGAATGAAATTGATAAAATCAGAGTTACCTCTTGAAAGAATATGGACAGAGCCCTGGAAATGTTACTTGCAATGAAACATATACACTTATAATATGAGAAATTTGTAACCGAAACAACTAAATAATCAATAAGTTATAGATAAAGTTTGAAATGTACAGAAAAACGAATAACAAATTAATTACAATATAGATTAAGGAAAGTCACCCAATTAAATTCATACATAATAATGAAATATAATAATATACAAATCTTATAATATTTGGTTAATTGAATGAAATTGATAAAAGTAGAGTACCTCCTGAAAGAAGATAAATGGAGCCTTCGAAATGTTACTTGCAACGAAGCATATACACTTCTAATATGAGAATTTTGTTACCGAAACAACTAAATAATCAATAAGTTATAAATGAGTTTGAAACATACATAAAACTAAATCACAAATTACAATAAAAACATACATAAAACTAAATCACAAATTACAATAAAAAGTAAGGAAAGCCACCCAATTAAATTCATGACATTATAATGAAATATAATAATCTACAAAATTTATAATATTTGGTTAATTGAATGAAATTGATAAAAACAAAGCTACCTCTTGAAAGAAGATGAACAGAGCCCTAGAAATGTCGATGGTAAAGGAAATTAGAATTATTAGAGATCATGCTGTTATTTATAAATTCTCCAAAGAACAATAAATGTTGATCAGCTTAGAATTTAAAAAAAAAGTACAAAAAGTCCATACATGAATTTCACTCTTTATTGCTTATCGCCAATAAATGTTGAATATTCAATTTGTTTAATATGTGATTATTATTAATCTATTCATTTCTGTATTTTTCAATATATAATAATAACTCTAGTATGGATCCATATTAAATGCATATTCTATAAAATACCCCGCACATGCATGATGCTATATTTCATCATATGCATGCACACATATTTCAATATAAATCCTCTTGAAAGAAGATGAACAGAGCCCTTGAAATGTTGGTGGTAAAGCAAATTAAAATGATTAGGGATTATGCTATTGTTTTTAAATCCTACAGAGAGCAATAAATTCTGATTAGCTTAAAAATTATAAAAGAAAACATAGAAAGTTTGTACATGAATTTCATTATTTATTGCTTACCATCAATAAATATTGATCAATCGATTCATTTAATATGTCATTATTACTGATCCGTTCATTTTCAAATATTTTAATATATAATAATAACTTTAGCATGGATCTATATTAAATATATATTAAAAATATTAAAATTACTTTAAGTAAATCCTACTTGTTATTTTATATGTCAACTATATTAAGTCATGCTTTAAGATTATCCTACTTATAAAAAATCTAAAGCTTAAAGAATCCTACATGTCATTTTATATGTCAATTATACAAGCTCATACTTTAGGATTATATAGATATATGTATATATAGATTCGTCACATTATCACCTAATTGAATGAGATTACAACAACAATTACATTATTTTCTTTATACCAAAGTACAGTGAAAACAAGAATATAAAGTTGGATTCAGAATTGCTAGACATAAACCTTGAAACAATTAGATAAGAAGCCCACAATATAAATAAGAGCAATGAATAACATTGTGTCACTCTCTCATTATTATTTTAGAACTCGTACAACACGTCAACACCATGTTGCTTATGACCATATCTATTGCAACTCTGGTTTGGATGGTGATGCCCTCCTCCATGGCCATGCAATTTATGATGTCCTCCTCCTTGACAGTGCCCACCATGGTGTCCTACCTCAGCATCAGGTGGGTGAGGGAGGTGATCATGATGTCCATGGTGAGACATTCTTCCCATATGTTTGCCAAAATGTTTGCCTATATGGCCATGATGACCTACGCGATGTGCACAGCCCTGGGCTAGTATGCCGCCGCAGTGCCCACCATGACCATGACCTCGGCCACCATGAAGCTATTCCCGAGAGTAAGGTGGCTGCTGAGGAATAACAATTTGGTGGTCAGACGTCATTTTGGGTAAGAATTATATTGAATGAAGATTATGGATTAAAATGATGAAATATTTATTGAGTTGAAGAGGCACGGCGGTGGATATGACACCATCACCATGACTTGGAGCTCAAGACAAAGCTAGCCATTTCTAGGTTCTAACAGTCTCCAATCTACACCAAACGTTCAAACTTAAGCGTGTTTGATGTACACATTTGCCTTAAACCATAAGTTTTGTTTCTATCACATGTATGCATGGCACCGCCCGCTTACATTATTTGGTTCACGTGCATGTTCGCAAGTTTTCTTAGTCGCTAAGTCTTAAAATTTCAAATTGTGTAATTCCAGGCCAAGTTTTGCTAACCCAATTTAATAAGTCATCAGTTGCTTCATATCTTTTTATTTTTAAATTACACAATTTTTTCCTCCACTTCAGACGTTTTTATTCTCATTTTTGTTATTTAAAGCCCCCTTTAATTATTTTTCCGCCCTGTACCCTCCTTAGTTTTTATTTTTATCATTGGCCTCCCCAACAATCAAATCCCGATGCATCTGTTTTTACATGAATTGATGGCACTCTTACGTGATTGTCATCGTTTTCACTTTTGCTTTGAATTTGTGACGGATGAGTTCCAAAGTTTGAATAATTTTTTTTTTTTTTTTGGAAAAACTAACATTACCATAATTCTTCCATATATATGTTTTTAAATAATATTTTAATAGTAATTGAAATTAATAATTAATTTTATCTTTATTTAAGAAAAATTTGAAAACGTATTGACAAAATGTTAAACATCTTTGGTCACTTTGAATTAAAAGTTGATATTAAGGTGACTCTAAGATTTGCTCAAATATCAGTTATGACTTTGTCGTTAGTTGTTTGAATTAAGGAAATTAGGATTTGAAAATGCAACAAGAAGGATTTTTTTTTTTTTTTATAATTTTATTTCTCTTCAGTAAATACCACCTTGACCCCTTACTTGTAAAAGAAAAATATCATATTCACCTCTTTTTTTTTTTAATTAATTATTAGGATTTTAATATTTTGGGATTTCAATTTATTTTTTTATTTTCATATTTATATTATTGAGGCATAGGAATTATTAATTATTAGAATCTTTTATTATCTTGGGATTGTAATTTGTTCTAATTCTTTTTAATTTTTAAATTAATATATTTTAGGCTTGGGAACTATTATTTTAATAATTCATTTTTAATTATTAGGATTTATTATTATTATGATAATTTAATTGCAAAATAATTAGTGTTGAGGCTTAATAATTTTTATTTTTATGATTTTTTGTTATTTTGATAATCTCTTACGTTCTATTTTTTTAATTTTCAAATTTAATATTGTTAAGGCTTAGAAATTATCACTTTTACTATTTTGTTTTAATTATTAAACTTTTGTGGTTGTAGTAATTTAAAGTTTATCATTAACTTCAACAGACTTTGACTAACGGTAGAGGTATCACTGATCATCATGTATACTTCGATAGTGAATTATGTTATTTAACAAGAAAAAAAGCTTTAGAGGTTGTTTAATTAGATTATAATTTTCTGCATAATATATAAATATTATTTCTATATATGAAAGTAGAATGAAAACAATAAATAGTACAAAGCCATGGACTGCAATTGCTTGACATAAAACTTAGAACAATTGAGAATCCAATTCATCACTACATATATAACTTGAAAGAAACTTCCAATTATAATTCCAAAGTATTAAAAATATATAGAAGCTATAAATAATATTGACTCCACTCTCTTATTATTTGCCTTCTATAGAACTCCCACAACACCATATCACTTATGACCATATCGATTGCATCTCTAATGAAGATGGTGATGAAGATGTCCTCCTCCATGGACTTGCACTTTCTGATTCCCAACATGATGTCCCCCTCCAGGACAATGCCCACCAAGATGTCCGCCTCGGTGGCCATGCCCTCCGTGATGTCCTCCTCCGCCGTGACCGTGCCCACCATGGTGTCCCATCTCAGCATGAGGTGGGTGATGGCACGGATGATGTCCGTGGTGAGACATTCTTCCCATGTGTTTGCCAAAATGTTTGCCTATGTGGCCATGACCTCCACGATGTCCACAACCATGGGCACGTAGGCCGCAGTGCCCACCATGGCCGTGAAAATGGCCTTGACCCTTCCCACCAGGAAGGTGTTGTTCCTGAGGGCGAGGTGGCTGATGATAAATAATAATTTGATGAGACATTTCGCCTAACTGGAAATAATATTGAATGAATGAATGTAGATGATGAAGTTTGTATTTATAGAGTTGAAGATGGCGGTGGATGCCGCCATGACTTGGAGCTCAAGACATTGAAGTTCTAACATTCTTCACCAAGCATTCAAACTTGAGCATGTTTGAATGCATTTGATGGTACTTCATGTTCACATTTTCCTTAACCCTTAAGTTTTATTTCAAATTTTTTGTCATGCATATTACGTATATGCGTGGCTAACCAAACCAACAAAAATTAAATCTACCTGTTCGCGCCACATCGTTACATTAAGTACTTCATATGTTTAAAAATTTTTCTTAGCCCCTAAGTAATTTCAAGCTTTCAAATTGTTTAATTCCACGCCAAATTTTAAAAACAAAAGTTCTAAGTAATCATTTCCTTCATATCTTTTAGTGAGGCGGTTAAAATTCATTCGATTTAACCATAGCTACCCAACATTCGGGGAATTCTTTCCCCGAACCAATGGTGGGTCTTAATGGAAAGATAGGTACCCATATTTTTTCACCATGGTGTACATTTCAGGTCATTGTGTGACACAGCTTCAATTTATTTAGATATGATCCACGTGGGTTCAAGTGCTTGTAGATCTTATCCACCTAAATAATTATGTTTACCTCAATAAAATACTCCCTTCATTCTTCTTCTACGCTATTTACCAAAACTTGTTCTTGTGAAGTTACGGTGAAGGTTCTTTCTCAAGTCTATCTTAATGGGATGGGTCACTGGGCGAGGTAAAATTTCATATAATTGCAACAATTTGTCATATAGTGAAAATACTCTTGTTTTTATAAGCCCATAATTTTTCTCGATTTTGGAGTTTTCTAGGTTTTTCTTCCTCAATTTTGGAATTTTCTATATAAATTCTTCTATATTGCTTATTGTGTTTTTTTCTATTTTATTTATTTATTTATTTTGTTATTCTTGGTATCTCTAGAAAGGAGGATCCTGGGACTGATTCCAAATTATAATACACACGATGAGTAACATAATCATTTTCATATTTTCAATAAGCTCCATATTTATTAAAGCATTGTTCATAAATAGTTTCAAATTCAATTTAAAAAATAAAGCATTGTTCACTAATAGTTTGAAATTCAATCTCAAAAATAAAGCAAAAGCGTAAATAAAATGTAATAATAATAATAATTTTAAAGCTTTTACCATATATTATGATATAATTATCAGTATCTTCAGCCCAATTTTCAGACAAAATCTCCCAAGCAATTTCAAACTTATTCTCCATTCACTTTGTTCCTGGTGATTCAAATGACCTTTGCCATTTCCAACGAAATTTCTCTAAATACCATCATCATCCTCTCGAACTTGGAAAATGTTGAAAATGATTTGTGAATCCTCCAGAAAATAATGGGTGGAAAGAGTTTTCCATTTATAGTGATTTACAAGTCTGTGCAGCTATGAGATAAACACAAGCTATGTGATTATCACAATCAGCATATCTACAATCATGACTTATCTACTACAATCGGTGGGTGCATGCAAATATTGACTGACAGAGTTAATAGAATGGGCAATATTAGGGCGCGCGAGTGATGGTCAAATACGCAAAGCACCAACGAAGAAGCTGTAGAGAGTAGTATCTGCAAAGGAGAAGCCATCAAAGGACAGGTGCTGAGCCACAACCATAGGAGTAACAATAGGCTTACAATCAAGAAGTTGGGCCTTGACAAAAAAATATCCCGAGCATACTTGGTATAACTGAGAAATAGACCACCAGTAGTGGGAGTCACTTTAAGGCTAAAAAAGTAGCATAGAGAGCCCAAATCTTTAGTAGCAAAGTCTAAGTGAAGCTGACAGATAAAGCTACTAATAAGTGAGGAATCATTACTAGTAATGATGATATCATCAATATAGAGAAGTAAATAAATGATATTCTACTGGCCACCGAAGGCAAATAATGAACTGTCAAGACAACTACAGGCAAACCCAAGTTTTAGGGGAAATAAGCTAAACCATTGAAACTGGGCATGAGGAGCTTGTTTGAAGCCATATAGAGCCTTCTTGAGTTTGCAAACATAATTAGGAAAGCGAGAGTCAACACAGCCAAGAGGTTACTCCTAGACATTTTTGCGCAAAATGCTATTAAGAAAGGCATTTGTGATGTCAAGCTGACTCAAGGACCATCAATTGGTGATAACAAGAGAAAGAACAACATAAACTATGGAAGTTTTGACAACAACACTGAAGGTGTTAGTATAATCAAGTCCAGGAAGCTGCGTTAATTCTTTGGCAACAAGTCATTCTTTGAGGTAATCAATGGATCCATCACACAAGAATTTGGAACTCCATTTGGAGCCACAATATTGGTGTTGAGAGGCTTTGAAACAAGATCCAATGTGTGGTTGATGATAAGTGCTTAAAAGTGTACATTTATTATGAGTTTAAATATTATTTTTACA
>JANKKB010028120.1:0-13182 GCA_026225775.1 Bursera palmeri | reverse complement strand
TTGTCTTTATCTACCCGTTTCTGTCAAATGACTCATTTACCCCCTTTTAGGTAATCCTGTTTTTCAAAATATGTTCAGAATCTCAGTAGAAAAAGGTCAAAAGCAAGCTGTATGTGCGCGGTGCGGAACAGGTAGCGTACACTCCCTTACTGCCTCAACAATTCTCCCTCCACACGCGCTACCATCTACGTGATTACTACATCCTCTTACACTATGCACTATTCGTGTCTTAATTCCAGGCATGTTTTCAAGTGTTAGTGTTGTTTAGACATGACGATGTAGATATTCTAGTATTGCTTAGAGTGACATTAATTTGAATTAAAAGAATCAAACAGATAAGATGTAACACGCGACGAGAGTGGGGAATGGTGATCACTCTGCGCTGCCTTCATTTCTAAGTTATTTTATTTATTTTACCTCTCAAATCAAATCAAACCCTACCCCGTGTGTCACAAATAACAAAAACACAAAATAAATATATAAAGCAGAGTCGAAGAAGAAGAAGAAAGAAACTCTTCGTTTCATCTTAAGAGAGAAGGCAAAGCGAAGCAAAACCAAAACATGAAGATAAAGAACAATAACAAAGGTAAAGTATATCCATCTCCTTCTTCTTCTTCTTCTTCAAATGGAGAATACCTCTCTGTGTTGAAGCTTCTGCCAGCAGCCATTCTTGCTCTTTCCTCAGTTCTCCCTCTTGAGGACCGTGAAGTTCTGGCTTACCTCATCACCAGGTCCATCAAAACAACAACAGCAACAAGCTCTTCGTCTTCGTCTTCCATAACTCAGAAAAAATCATCTAAGAAGAGTACTGCAACCGCTGCTCACAAGCCTCCCCTCTTCGATTGTGAATGTTTTGACTGCTACACCAGCTACTGGGTCAGATGGGACTCTTCTCCGAACCGCGAGGTCATCCACCAAGCCATTGAAGCTTTCGAGGATCACTTGGCCAACGGCGAGTCTGAGAAGTCCAAGAAAAATTCCAAATCCAAGAGACGTGACAAAACGGCGCGCCGCTTGTCTGAAGCTCCTCCTGTTGTTCCCGCTCCCAAACAACAAGTTGAAGACTCTGAAGACCCTAACGCCGTCGTTGTTAACGAGGTTTCGCCGCAAAACGACGTCATCGCACCGGTGAGTTCTCCTTCACCGCCCCGAACAGAGGTTGCTTGGGTTGAGAATGGTAAGGTTCCCGAGGTGGCCCGTGAGTCTAACCCAACTGAGGAGGAGAAAGAGGAGGAGACAATGGCACTTTTACGGACAACGGCGACAGCAACAGCGACCCACACAGGTTTGGCCAGGAAAGTTCTGCCGGACGTGTTAGGGTTATTAAACTCTCGTTTGTGGTCCCTCTGGAGTCCGAATGTGTAGTTTTAGGGCCAATAGAAATTGAAAATAAAAAATAAAAACTTTTATTTTCGTTTTCAATTTTTTTTAAAAAAATATTTCGGTACCAAGAAAAGTTGAGGGAATATTTTTTTTTGTGATGCTTAGTTTAAATTGATTGAGCAGTCTGAAAATAGCAGGTAATAGTCCCTCTCTTATTGTTGCGTTGGAATATACTTGAGTTGATCTGGTTGGCGTTGGACCAATGTAGTTGCCGGCGAGAAGTCACTTCAGAGAAATTGTTTATACAGATTACAATAACTTTCTGGGTGATTATTGGTTTAATTAATTTTTCCCTTAGAAATTAAGTTTGTGATTAGGTGAAGATAGTTTGTGAGGTGGGCCAATGGAATATGAGATCTGCTACTTAGTGGAAGATTAAATTATGGGTAACATATGCTCTACATTAATCATGATTATGAAACTGAGATATTCATATTATAATGTTAATGGATGCGATTTTCCATGATTCCATTTGGCTGGAACCCTCTTTGCAATTGATATTTTTTTGTCTTCTTATTTTTACTTTTGTTTTGTAAAGCCACTTTTCATGGGTTGGATAAGCTATGTTTGTCTGACACGTAGGATTCCTAAGAGCCAAGATTATCCATAGAAACAATCAAACAAGGCTAGGGTGGGATATAAGGTACCCTAATCCTAGTGGAGAAGAAGGTTGAATACCCAGAAGTGCCCATGGGTGGATTCATTAAAATGCAACGTTGTCATTCGGCTTAAATTGAAGTGGGTGAAGTTTTTAATGTTTGTGAATGTTGAGGTGAGTTAATGATTGTGTTCTGAGCATAGATGGCAGCATATATTATATCCCATTTTTGGGGCCCATGGGCGTTTATGAGTTGTGTTGATCTCGCATTAGTACTACGGCGGCAGAGGGATGAATTTAGCGGTTTATCGCTTTGTAGATTGGCCATTTGCCTTTATGGTCCTTCTGTAACCAAAAACTTATGGCAGTACCTTATAATTTGACAATTTGGATAGCGCATATACCCAAAAAAAAAAAAAAAAAAAAAAACTATAATGCTATACTATAATTGGCAGGATATTTTAAAGTTTCATTTCAAAGAATTTCGGAATGATCTGCGTAGACGTTTGCGATGTAGAACCGGCAAAGGAATATGACACTTGGTCGTCTTGATCATAGCAATAGCGTCTGTGCGTTGTGGAGTGGAGGGTGGCCAGTGATTGACACTTGAGAAGGTTGGCATAGAGAGGTTAAAAAAACAGTTGCCGAGAAGCCTTATCCCATGTGAGTGGGCACGTTTGGAGGCCAATCAAAATAAGCGAAACAATCAAATTATTCGGCAACTAGATTGTCTCCTTCCCTTTTGTTGGCTTTGAGACTGACAAAAACTTGGACATAAATTTGTGCAGAAACCCATCATCATGTCAGCACAACCACTTCCATGTTTTGGGATAGCGTTGAATGGTGACATCACCTTGATGGCTCCATGTTCATGGCCACCCCCATAAAGATACCAAAATGTGTGAATTTCCACCTTTTTTTTTTTTTTAACCCAGTTAACCATTTTAGTAACCATCAGCTTCTTATGCTTCACGAGGATTACAACAACCATCGTCTTATAATCAAAAGTAACTAATCCTGCAAATTTCAAGGCTATTCAGATTAAATTATAAGTTCTGATCACGTCCAAATTAGCTTTTTTAGTGTAAATTATAGATAGAAATGTCAAATGAACCATCTAATTACAATAATATAAATAAAATAAAATAAAAATAGTACAAATATGTCATAACATAATTAGGTATATAATGTAGCATCATACCAGTATTAGGCAAGAAATATAACGCCCACTTACATGACATTTCCACTTCAAGGAATGACCTGATGGGCCTAACAATATTGGGCTCTTTACTGGAAACTAAATCTTTCCAAATGGGTCTCGGCTTGTCCATCTAAGATTCGGCCGACATAACAAAACACAGAAATAAAATTTGGCAATCGAATAGTTCCAAAAAACAAGGAAAATAATGCATCATAAGTTGAGGGGTGACTGTTGGTACATCATTTTTAAGTATATTTTACTGGCAAAAGTTGTTCTTTGGTGTGTGGCTTAGAGGCACACACGTTAACATAATTCCTAAGTTAGATGATTCCTCTAAGAAAAAAACAACAAATTGGAGATGATGATGAATCGTAGCAATGCAAAATTAGGCAACATCAAGCATGCAAATAGTTTTGGTGCTAGCACTTGGGTTGTAATGTTTGATGGTCTGATCTCAATTATATTACAAGAGAACTGTAAGGCAATAACAAATAAAGAAAAGAATGATAGTGAACAGTGACTCTGTGAACAGTATATATAAACAGTAATTTATGTGAACAGCACAGTATACTGTGAATCATCACATGTCAACAATACTACCATTGATAAACAGTATTGCGACGGGGCAAAACTCTTCTCCTAATATACACTCTAATAAAAACCTTATTTTTTTTTTACCTGAAAATAAGTCATTTGCAAAATGTTAAGTTGGAATCAAACAAAAAGATCAAACCCGTAATACATATCATATGATTTTGTTCATCGGGATCAAAATGGTCTTAGTATTGGGGCCATGAAGTTGACTTTTCAGAGTAACCAACGGAAAGAAAAGGCAACACAATATATGAAGTTGCAACCTAAACCTATGATCACCATGACTGGCTGATCTTGCTCTGCTAATTTATAAAGCTGAAGTTATCCATTCATTTAATTTCAGAAATTAGAGATAAATAAAAATAAAAACCAAATTTCGGGAAATGTTTTGATTTTAGAGATTTAATGTTTTATTTAAATATCTAGTTAAATTCAATATGTAGATAAGAATATTATTTGAGATGAAAATTAATGAGTCAACGAGTCTGATCAGTTTTATATCCGTCATAAGTGACAGACGAATGATCCATCACCATACAAAATTTTAAAGATCAAATCTCGTTGTCTCATTAACTTTTAATATCTAATGTGTGAAAAGCTCGTCACCGTCAATTTACCGAGATAATTAAAGAATTACACTTCGACTAAATTTCAAAATACTCCAAGTTGTTTACATAACCAATTAGCCCATTTAATTTCCTGGAAGATATATGTAAAACGACATGACATTTGATTTATAGAATTTGCATTCCTTGTCATTTATGAGAATTCTGATTATCTTGCACGGTCTGTCGGTTAATTTCGAAAAGTAAAACGAGATGGTGCAGGAAGAGACTAATTGATTTTACTTAAGTCAATTTGATTGTTGAAGCCAACAGCTTAACGAAGCAATTATTATTTAAGAAAATGGTTGAGATAGCGACAATTTTGTTCTTTTCTGGCCGCACGCACACGTAAAATTAAAGTGTAGAGCTAATCCAGGGATTTGTGAGGTAAAAATCTGGATTGTTTTATTATAAAATGATGTGAGAGATTTGATGTTTCAACAATTAAAGTAATATTCTAGATTCGATTCATGAAGGAGTTCAAGTTTCCGGCCGATTGCATAATTTATAGCAACGATTTGCAAGCTCCAAAAACAAAAAAACGGAATGACACAACTAAGCTTCAAGTGATGTTACCATCAAATTTGACTCCCATGATCGATATTGAGCAGATTATATCACTAGAATTGATTTGCATTGGCCCCCATATTATAGCAGTTATAATCGAAAGAAATAATGATGTTATATGTCGAGTTCATTGGATGATTTTCCTATTGCAATCTCGGCCAAGACATGGAGTAGAGTAACATCGATAGTGCTACTGCTAATGGATTAGTTGGTGCATGAGGATATATACTGCTACGAGGATTAATATGTGTAGTCGACAAACAAAGAGCGTTCAAATATTTGTTTCCAATGCTGTTGTTTCTTTATATCATTCTCTTTATTCGTAAGGCAATAGTTGGTAGCGAAATTGAAAGCCTGCTTCAAAAGAGGAGTACATATGCTCCTTGATGAACCAACCACTTTGGATTAATTTAATTTCTGGCATATGCCTAGCTATAAGGCATCGTATAATATAAGCTCATGAAAGTTACTACTGATGCATGCATGTGCGCATTTGCATAAACATAACATAATAAGAACCTTCTTCACTTAGTTAACGAGGTCATGCATGACTATTCATGGTGATCATGTAATAATATTAAGTTTGGTTTCATTTTCTGTTGAATTTCAGTTAATTCAACGCTTGGCAGTTGGCTCTAGCTTTGTATATAGTTCCTCTCTCAAATGCATGGATTTTGGCTGGTACCCTTAGGAGATATTGTCCGTTTTGAACTTTAATTCATACGGGTTTGTCTTGTATAAGAGGCTTCATACGTAAGGGTGCACAAATTGCCTACTGCATCAACCGACTGACGTGAGATAAACCTCACCCCTGATTGAAGTTTCAGCAGCAACATAATTGATCCAAAGCATTCTTTCTTTTTCTTCTATTTTAAGGTGCCAGTACTGGTCAAACTTGCAGCCTGGATTGAAAACTTGAACACATTAGCCGTGCATGCATGTCAGCATGTACAATATAAAAAGAAAAGAAAAACTTTGGGAGACACTGATCGGACGCCAGAATGGAAGAGTCTCTGACTCTAATCATAAATATTCTTCAAGTAATACTCCAGATATGAAGAGACAAATAGAAATTCACAGATTCCGACTGTTTATAGCGCGGGAATGCTGGATATCTTGTTACTACAATTTACTTATTTCGCCAACATTTGATGCTGCAGTTGCAAGTCACCGTACTCATGAACTGTTCAGTAAGACTGATTAAAATTTCTAGTAAGATTTCCGTACATCTAAACTCCATTCATGGCCATACAAATGTAAGGCATCAATTGACTATTAACTACTATCCACCAGCTGCAGGGACTAGACAGAGCAGATGATATATGGTGGCCGACGATTGGTCAAAAATCAACATCATCATCACTTTGAAGGACTCCAACAAAGTTAAGTCATTTTTTGATATCCATGGCTTGCCACAGGTCACAGGCACTGCTTGCTTGACTCTATCTGTTTGCCTGATAGTTCTTTACTGTTTTGCTCTCGAGTCTCGAGAAGCCTGATCAGTTAAACAAAAGAGAGATATAAGTCAGGACCCACACCTTGGTTAAAGTAGATACGAAAACGAGAGTTAATCAGCGTTGTGACAAAGATCAACATTATCATAGTGGGGATCTGCTCATCAAGTTCAACACTGGATGATAGGAAATGTCATGTGGGGATGAATGTGCTTTTAAAATGTCTCCTAGAGGGTGAGTTCCCTCATGTTTCTGGCAGGAAACTGTCCAACACAGTTCGTATTCTAGTTTCCTGTTGGTTACCAAAAAGAGGGTGTGGCGCAAAAATTCACCTGACCCTACAGTTATGCGTCTATGATCAATTCTCATTTCTAGCATGGATCATGGATGGCTTATACATGGCTTGCTCGCTTCCGTCAAAACGCCTTTTTTATTTCATTTCCCAAGAGCTTTTTTGTTTCTTCGGCACCATGTCATTGTTCTTGTTCATGTCCATATATAACCCATACATTGGATTGTTCAGTCACCTTAAAAATCCATCTATACAAAAACAGGTGTTTCAGTATTTATAAACCCGATTGTTAAGTCGTCACTTAGTAATTTGATAGTCAATATTGGATTGTTATATTCTACCATGCTCTCGAAATTGATGTCCATAATTCGAAACCAACATCCACAACAATCCATATTTCCCATCCAAGTGACTTCACATGTCTAAGACCCCCTAGGTTAATCCTATATGCAGTGAGGGCTCTCCTTATCGTGGTACTTGTTCTCATACCATTTGTTATAGAAATATTATGTTGAACTCACCCTTAAAAACTAATTTACAAGGAAAGGGTGTTCAAGAGTTTATGAGTCCAATTGTTAACATATGACTTAATTAAATCATCACAAATAATTAAAATGCGACTTCCCCTCTAACTCATATTAGTACTATCTTACTTTTAAACAGCTAATAAGATAGATAACCAATAACATTCACAAAGATCTTATCTTAGTAATTCTATTAATAAATCTATACTTTCAAAGTGACAAAGCTCACCCAGGATTGAGGAGGTAAGGCCAACAATGAGGTCTTGAGTTTTATTCTTCTTACATATAGATTATATCATGATTTAAATGAGAAACTGTGACAATGGGTTATAGTTGTATTAATCTCTCCTAATGATTAGTCGAAGTGCATGTAAACTAGTTCGGATACCTCGGTTTTCCAAAAATCTATACTTCTGCTTTTTTTATATATTCTTTAAGACTTTTCAATAACATGACAGGATAGTTGAAAAAAACTCCTAATTCATATAGACAACACTCCTAATTCATTCAAGAATTAAATTTCTTGTACTACTATGAATTGACTCCCATAAACTTGATTCAGACTCTTTCCAGGAAAATTAAAATTACAATAATTCAAAACTAACTAAAACAAATAAAGTTTAAAACTCAACAGGCGCCTTCTGTCTATCAAAAATTACCCGTGCATGATGTGTATGGGTTGATGTTTGTTCTCTTCAATACTGGCTCGATATTACCTTTTGTCTCTAAGTTATAAACTCTTTTCTCAACTTTGAGCTTTACTTTATATTCACCTAATTGGGTTGTGGGGCACCCCAAGTTATTCTAGATCCAACTGCCCTGGTCCAGATGAACTCTCCTGAGAAAGAACACATTTCTGGTTTAAATGATAATGATAGAGAAACTGAACATGACAGGCTAACAATGAAGGAAGAGTCCTTCATCTTATATGTTTGCAACCTTACCGTCTCAGAGCAAACAGTACTGAAAAGAAGTGGGGCCGTTAGACCTTCTGTTTCGTTAACATTAGTTCTTTGTATGCCAGATCAATCATGACAATAAAGGTAATATTAGGTTAGGTTCAGGTCATGTACAAAACGCTAATCGAATCACTTAATGAAGTCACCCAGTAGCCTTTATACTGCGCTAATTACAGTATTGTTGATAGCTTAAGGCTTGGTATAGCTATATCTGAAAATATAGTAACGCACAACCTAGTGTCATGTAAGAGTCAGATTTTAGTCATATATACCAGCGATGTGCATGTGCAGGAAATCCCGTCAGAGCTTGCTGTCTTCCAAAATGGTTCAAGTGCATGCAATTGCATGGTTCCAAACAGCAAGCACAACATGCACCAAGTTGAACATCATTATAAAAATAAATTGAATAAAGAAGATATTTTTAGAGAAAATAATTAATTTATCATTGTTCTACCAGTTAAATAACCCCACAGCAGGTGTTGGACCAATCAAAGAAGCACAGGATAGTCTCACTTTTTGTATTATAAATGATAAAAGATCTTCTTCCTTGTCATATTTTCTTTGAACCCATTTCCATCCTGCAGTATATTTTCTATATATTTCCCACCACTGTTTGATGTGGGGTACTCTTCCCATTCACTACTTAGTAAACTAGGTGCTCTGATAATCGGAATATACAGTATGTTTATATAACAGCCCATGCAGAAAAATTCATGTCGGTCTATATGCACTATATGTCAAAACTTGAATGTGCTTTGCATGCATTTATGAGCCACATTTAACAATAATAAACCTCCTTAAAAAGCATTTAAGAACAGAAATCTGGTAGACATGTGAGAAACACGATGTATGCAACTGTGTAGGAAGATTACTGTTTAATGTAATGATCAAAACCAAATCATTCAGCAGAGGAAATAAATAAATATATAAAAACTATATTTGTCCCATGACCAACCTTGCACATGAACTTAATTTGCATAGCATATTTAACAATTTCCTTGGCGCGGACCCGGACCCACTATCAATTTGGCTAGTGGCCACATGATTTGATCTTGACAATGAATAGCTAAGCCAACCTGAATCTTGTAACTATCTCTGTGTTTCTCTCCTACAAACTTTATCTCAGACAAGTCCTCAAGGAAATAGTTTATAATTCAGTCATAAACACTCTTTAACATCTTATTATTAAAAGTATCTAGCACCCTCTTACACCATCTCTGCATAGTCAAATTGATCAAAATTTCCAGGATTCCTGAAGAGAGAACAAAGTATGAAGGTAAGAGTATCATGTTGTTGTTCATGAGAGAAAAGTATCATATATATCCTGAATGCTAGCTCCATGAGTTGATCTTTGAATGTTCTCTTTGTTGCAGTTACTCGGTTGGATGCACCGTAAGTTCCGGCAAAATAGCAGTGAACCACTCAAGGATTTTGCAATTGGTAAGTCTTTGTTATGTCATAAACATCTTTCTACTTATAAGTAACCACGTACAGGGTCGAATAATTACACCATGGAACAGATACCATCAGAATCAAGCACGGTCGAGCAATCCCAGATTCTGTACTTGTATAACAGGCTACACTGCTCATTTCAGGCTGGCTCATATGAATCTGATAACATAAATAATTTAATTATAACCATCAAGGACGCTATGATATGTATTGTCAAATACCTTTGCAAGGAAAGACAAATGATACGCAATTTAAAGTTTAAACATCACATGCAAAACGATTGAAGAAGTACTTGACAGACCTCTAGAATCAAACAATTACTGCTAAATTTCTATAATGAGTGGCATTAGACAGCACTAAGTCCAAGTGGTACGTAAGTGGAAACGTTAGTGTAAATTAAAATGTAGCAACAAACGAACCAATATAATGATTAGAGAGAAAAGGTCACAATGTATTCTTTTCTTTCTTCTTTTTTCTTTTCTCCTTAAAGTATCCTGTGTCAGGGAATGCTTGTAATTGTCTTACAGGGCAGCCATCTCTTGAGGATCAGCAATGCTACACAAAGCCAAACTATGGCACCAAAGCATTCAGGCAAGGTCAAAGAGACCACCTGAGAAATTCTTTTGCAGGTTTAGAAGCTGCCCGAGTTGAAGAAGATGACTACGAAGAGGAATCATCAGCTGCAATATCTGAGTTGTTTCATGGCTTTCTTGCAATTGGTACTCTTGGTTCAGACCCCAACATCAATGATCCATCCACGCCAACATTTGGCATCTCCGTTGAGAATATTACTGAAAAGGAAACCGAAGTGACAGAGAATGAATTGAAGCTCATCAATGATGAGTTGGAGAAGGTTCTGGGAGCCGAAGCTAAAGAAGATGACTCATCTGGGAGAAACAGCCACGTGAGCAACGGGAGAAGCAGCCATGGTAGCACCATTACCCTCAGTGGGAAGCCATTGGAAGGTTCAGAGAGCAATGGAAATGGGTTCACAGTCTGTCCACTCCAGGGATATCTTTTTGGGTCAGCAATTGAGTTGTCTGAAACGACAACTGTAGCAAAGAAGGAGCACAGAACATCGCTTGGAGAGCTGTTTCAGAGGACTAAAGTAACAGAGGAAAATGCTGGCAATAAATACGAGAGAGAGGAGAAGCGAACAGACAAAGAAGCTGAAAAGTCTGCTGTGCATATTATGAAGAAGATGCTGAAGAAAAAAATGCTCCACGCTTCGAGGAGCTCTGCTGGAGCTGCTGGTGGATGTGTTGATTCTGCTTCAGCAGAAACCAAACTGCAAAAGGTATGCTAAAATTTTCAAGGATCATGACACAGTGACATTTTACCATTTTCAGTATTCAATATTTTGAATATTCATCTTAGCTGAGTATTTTACTAATTTTGAGTTATTTTTATGATCTTTATATTGTGTTTGCTCGTCCTGTGATCTGTGGTGTGCAGATCCTACATATGTTCCACAGGAAAGTCCATCCTGAGAACTCCGCGACTACAAAAAAGCATGATAAGCCCCTAAAAAAGGAGAACAAGAAGACTATATGCTGTGAAGGAGGCGTGGACAATGGAAGTCAGATGGCCCCAGACGAGGACATAATGACATTTCCCCCGAGAAACCTTTCCAAAGAGAAGATAAGACGCTACAAAAGTCAATCTAATCCACCCCAGTTCACTCTTAGCGGCTGTGATTCAAATGGGAACAGGGAGTACTGGATCAGAACAGACGCAGACTGTAAGTACACCTTCATTTTCCTTTCCCAAGGTCCAGAAGCTGAACAGTTTCGCTTGTAATCACCTTCATTTTCCTTTCCAGAGGTCCAGTAGTGAACTCCATAAATGAGAGCATAACAGTTTCGTTCTGTTACTAATTTTCTAAAAGTTTAAGCTTCATTTTCCTTTCCTGAGGTCCAGTATTAAATAGTTTCATTCTGTTAAGACTTTAACCTGCAATCGTTAGTCAACATAGTTTTGATACAATGTTAAAACTACCACTTTCCTACAAAATTAACACTTTTCACTAAATACAAAATGTTTCTACTGTTAGCTTATACAAAGAATAATTTGCAGTTTATGTTTCCAATCTAGCATCTAAACTTTAAAGTCATAGAACAAACTGTCTTTACCCTTTAATCAGTTATATGCTATATAGTAGATCAATACTTTCACTAGTGTGTACAATTGGATTCTGTCGAATGCACGGTTTCAAGCTTGCTTTCGTAGTAATTTTCAATTGACTATGTTGATTCAACCATATGGTACTTGCATTGTAGACCTTGTGTTGGAGCTCTGAGAGGGCACAGGCAGAGGCAGAGGCAGGGGCAGAAGCAGCAAGTCTACTGAAGTGTGATACTGGATGTAAGCCATCCATCTCAGCATGATTAAGAAGTAAGAAGCATATAATTGTGTTTGTAAGAAATTAAGAATGTTCTTATATAAGTGGTTGTTGCTAGTAATAAGTGAGTGTTATGTTCTGAAGAGCTTGATTGGAACAAATAAATAAAGGAGGCACTACTTCCTCCCTGTGAGTGGTGTATGTAATGTAAGGTATTTCATTGCCTGTTAAACATATTTTGATATGATCAATCACTTTTTTTTTTTTTTTTTTTGCAAATCAATTAATAAAGCATATTTTGCCTGATATATTTAAAAGACAATGGGAAGAGTACAGATTATATGAAAAACAAGCTGCGTCCAGCTTTTAATATCTTAGCTACACATGCGTGACTAGACAGCATAGTTTATGCTTATCGAATCAGTAATGGAAAATCGTGCACTCAGGCTCGACATTATCTACTTCTGTTTCCTTATCTTTTCGGGTATAATTCTCCATAAAGCTTTTAAAAATATTGAGAAAAAGAAAATGTTTTCATTGTTCACTTTTCCAAGTACTTCAGTCCATTTCGGACCACTAGAGATCCAAGTTTAGAGGAGGGAGGGTCAGGCTGGTTCTAATTCACCCGAGTCAGGGTTCATGGTCTCTGCTGAGTCACCAACTGCAGAGTTTTTTAATTATAAAAAACTGATTTTCCGAAAAAGAAACTCCATTCGTCTTTGTCAAAATGCTTTTTCTATTAGTGTTTCCTGCCCAAAGTCACGTATCGTGCTTAATTTTACTGAAATTCCGGACACGAAATAAATTTCTTCTGACGGAGGACTTTCCAGATTGCGCTTATCAAGTTGGTTTGGGCTTACAAAACATAACGTATTCTGGTGCAATTGGGTTTATGACAATGCAGAATAATAAAAAGCCAACTCATTGAACGATGACCTTTGTCAGAAAAAACACTTTCTCTTAATCTAAAATCTTATATACTATTAATGAATGGGATAATTTCAAATACTACCTTCGTGTTTTGGTATAATATCAGNCGGAAAGCAAGTTTGGAATTTTAATCAACAAGACCCCTGAGGTTTGCTTTTTTTAATTAAATGCTAATTTTAATCCTTAAAATACAGATTTACCCGTACTGAAATTTTTTTTTCTTAATTTTAAAAAATTTTAAAGTAGAAATTTTAATACATATTGCCCCTACATATTTCCTTA
>JANKKB010028119.1:0-13181 GCA_026225775.1 Bursera palmeri | reverse complement strand
TTATTAACTTTTTTAAATATTATAAACTTTTTAAATTTATTAACCTTTTTTTAAATATTATAATATTTTTTTAATTTATAACATTTTCTTAAAATATCATAATATTTTTTAATTAATTTTACTTTTAAAAAAATATTATAACTTTTTTTCTTAAAAAGGTAAAAAGCCTTGCTCTTATTTGATTCCAGTCATGAAACAAATTTGATTCCCAAGGGGGTGGGGGGGAATGGCTCATTCCCATTCCTGGGGTAATGGGATTCCCATTCCTGGGCTTTTTTTTACTATCCAAACAACAAGAATGGGAATACCTCATTCCCATTCCCATTCCCATGTCTAATTTTACCTAACCAAACGGACCCTTATAATTGTCTTCAACGATATTTCATCTTTTAAAAATATTGTATAATGACTTCATTATCAAATATATCAAATATATCATTCTCTATATATACAACTAAGTTATCATTTAATCATTGATTACTCATTCTAATTTGTAAACGATTATTCATGACATTCATTACTGAAAATGCTCTCTCTACATTAGAATTGGCAATCGGTAAAATTAATACTAATTTTTTCAACATATAGACTAATGAAAATGCTCTATCCTTCTTAGTTTTGATCATCACTCTTACAAGATCTCAAATCCCATAAATTTGACTTTAGAGCATACATCCAAAATATAAATTGAAATTGAAAATTAAGTATCATGAGTTCTAAGTTAGAAAATCTTTGGGAATAAATCTATCAATTACAGAGATTTCTTCATTCTAATTGCGCATGTGGATGTCTGGGAATAATTGGTTTTACAAATTCACAAACCAAACTCAATGTTAACTTCAAATAAAATTTAAATAAAATAATGTTAACAAGTGAGTAAATTGATAAAAGGAGGTGAAATCGTTCATTAGATGGAGTTGTATTGTATGGAGGTGGTTATGAAGAGAAGAGGAAGAATGGATGCCTGCTGTGTTTGATGGCGGTTGAAGCATATGAAAGAAGAAGGTAATTTATTTATATAAGGCAATGATATTATTTTTTATAAATTAAATAATTGACATTAATTCTTATATAATTTAAACTCAATCTAAACTCAATCGGGAGAGATTAATAAAAGTAAAAAAGGAAGGAAATAATTGAAAGAAATTAGTTAAAAACAAAAGTTAAGTGGGGTCACTTGACCCCACGTGACCCCACCTGGGTCCGCCGGTGATTACCATATCATTTATCAAAATGATCTTATTCATTTATTTTGTAATTTTTACACATTCAATCTCCATTTGTTTCGAAATAACGTCATAAAGTTTAAATAAACTAAAAATACCAATTTGATTTAAGTCATAGATGTAAGGGTTTGGTATGAGAGAGAGATTTACACTCAAAAATAATTTTGATTGTTATAGTTATTAGACTCAAATATAACTTTTGGGCCCATATTTGAAAGTGTAAGCTTTTGGGTTAATTGGTTAGTTAACATGGTATCAAACCTAATGTTTCCAAGTTCAAATTCCCTTAATATCGATTTTTCAGGACAATTACATCACTTGATCATTTTCTTCTTTTTAATAAATTTTAGCAATAATAGTGTTAAAGGATGAAAAGTTTGACAAAAATAATACAAATCTTTCCTCAAATGTTAATTTGAATTAACTTAGGAATTTACAAAATTATCCTCATATATATCATCATCGATCTTCACCATACTACAATAATTTTCTTGCCACACTTATCTAACTACTCTTGTTACACCATAAATTCACATGTTGAATTGGTGACTATATATTAAAGTAAGAGGAGATTTTTATATTATTTTTGCCAACTTGCTCTATAATATATAATATCTTTTATGTTCTATATCTATGGACAGCAGGAAATGGATCAAGATTTAGCACCTTATAATTAATAAATATAAAACTCATAAAAACAAAACATACATGTATTCTACGCATGTATAAAGATCGTAAAATATTAATACTTTATATTCAAATAGTTTGTTAAAACATATAATTCTATAAATATTCTTAGATTGCCAAACTTCCTTCTAAAATGAAATGGCAGAAACTCTCTCCCTTTCCAAAGTAGAATCACTACCAAAAGCTTTACAAGAGTTGATTATCAAGGGGGAAGAACTGCCAGAAAAATATGTCTATAAAGGCAGTGATTCAGGATTCCTAGATTCTTCTTTGCCATCCTTAGACGACCTTACAATAATTGATATTGGTCTGCTGATGAAATCTTCATCATCCGGTAGTGATGAAGAGCTTGAGAAACTTCGGTTAGCTCTCACCTCTTGGGGCTGCTTTCAGGTCTGGTTTAATTGGCACTTAATATTTATTATATGCACTAAATAGCATATATATGATCATACTCGATGTGTCTCACTCATCATGATGATTTCTTTGTCATCAGACAATTGATTTTCTCGATTGGAGCTTATATCTTATTCTTGAAACATTTTATCAAATATAGGGTTGCATGCAAATTAAACAAAGTAAATGGAAAGACTGAAAAGAGTCTGAGATGAGATATACATATATATCTCGTTATCTATGTATGTATGCACTCATGTAGTAAAATTAATATACAAATAACATTCTTCTACTATTAATTCGTTTATTATTGATGCCAAAGTAACTACAATGAATGAACTAAAGCTATTATTTAAATTAAGGAAAGAAGAAATTGACAAAGAAACATAACAAAACAAATTACTAATAATTCTTGTAGGATTTTCTTTCTTGTTTACGTATATAGCTTTACTCCTTCTAGTTGACGAGAGCATTTGGAGCTGTTTCAGGCAATCAACCATGGAATAGAAACTACCTTTCTGGAGAAACTGCGTGAAGTTGCCAGGCAATTCTTTGCACTTCCTTTGGAAGAGAAGCAGAAATATTCCAGACCAAAAGGCTGCCTTGAAGGATATTCGAACGAAATGATTACTGAGAATCAAACGCTCGAGTGGTCTGACAGGATAAGTCTTATGTTAAGTCCCGAAGATAAGCTACAACTCAAATTTTGGCCTGATAACCCTAAAAATTTTAGGTAAAAATTTTATTATTAATTATATTCGAGACTTCTGAACTAATTATTAATGTATGGTAACCAAATCTTAAGTGTTTGTTACTGTACCTAAAAGTTTAAGTATGTGTTAAGGACGTCACATGTTCTTTTACGTGAACAAGACCTCACAAACCTCTTTTCAAATTTTGCAACTTTAATTGACATCATGAAGATTCAAATATTTGATTGTTTGATCAAATTACTCTAATACCGTGTTAAGATTTTTATTTTACTTAAAATCTTAAGCTAGTAAGTATGGACTTAACACTAGTTTTATAGTTCACGATCAAAATTTTAAATACTAATTTTACAATATGAAAATTAAAAGCCTTTACCATTTTAATTATATCAATATTTAGAGGTGCACCAAGGTAACATATAGCCAGAAATCAACTTGGTTTGTGGCAATTGGTGCAGGGAAATTTTACATGAATATACAATCAAGTTACAGGGGATAAATGAAGTGCTCCTCAGGGCCATGTCAAGGTCATTAAAGTTGGACGATGACTGCTTTTTGAACATGTATGGAGAAAGAGGACTGATGCTTGCAAGGTTCAACTATTATCCTCCATGTCCAAGGCCTGATCAAATCATCGGTTTCCGACCCCATACGGATGGAGCAGTCTTTACATTTGTCTTGAGAGACAATGAAGTGGAAGGTCTTCAATTCCTGAAAGATGATAAGTGGTTTAAGGTTCCAATTCTTCCCCAAGCTCTTCTCATTAATCTTGGCGATCTGGCAGAGGTATATCTAATATAGTTGTTCCAGCAATAGTTGATTAATTCACAACTTAAATTTATAAAAGTTTAAATTAATCGATATGTGTTAGTTTGTATAACATGCCATTATATATTTAATGCATACAGGTAATGAGCAATGGAATGTTCAAGGGCCCGGTACACAGAGTGGTGACAAATTCGAAAAGGGACAGAATCTCCTTGGCGGTTTTCTGTGCTCCAAGTTCAGATAAAGAAATTGAACCAGTTGAAGAATTGATCAACGAGAGACATCCAAGATCATACAAGAAAATTAAAGATTATGGAAGCATCTATTTTCAGCACTACCAGCAGGGAAGGAGGCCAATAGAAGCATTAAGGATTTAGGGTTATATATATATATACATAAATGTGTGTGCGCGCGCCTGTGTGTGCGGGTGGGGTTCATGTTCAGTCATATTAATGTTGCCGTTATTGGAATAATTAGCTGTGAGCAGCTAAATGTAATTTGGTTATGAAGTGTGCTTTATATATGTATAATTAATAAAGTGTTGAATGATCAGTTTCTATAGTGTGTGTTCTGCATACGGTTTATTGCTTTTTTTTTTGTTATATTTATTTTTCCCTTTTTCAAAATTTACCTCAAGGATATTTTATATCTTTTAGGCTTTACATTATATCGATACTCGTCTAAATTCTATCTCAAATTATCTGCATTTGATCCATGATTGTCAAGTAGATAGCTTAATGAGCTAATAAATGATGTGGTAGGTTTAAATTCGTATCATGTCATTTGGGGAAATGTATCACTAATCAGCTTTATATAATTCATATTTACGTTATAAGAGTAAATATTTTGCCTTTGATTTATGTTATGAAATTATACTAAAAGTTACTTTGACTTAATTATACTATTATATTACGAAACTACTCAGACTTAAAAGCTTAAATTGATAGGTAACGCTCTAATATATATAATCTTAATTTCAAACTTTTACTAAGCTACGAGAATAAGAGAGAGATAGAGCAACTGCTTCATTATACTGCAAATACTTTTATTAATAAGGTCTCAAAACATGTAACAACAACAATGGCCAATGATCATTAGATCAATTCAACGATGTCGTAAACAAAAACGAAGAGCGCATGACAGTCAAGATTAGGGTTGATCGAATCGAAGAATTCGGTAGTCATGTTGAATGACTCTGCAATAGCAAAGCAAGTGTCTCCACTTTCCACGCCGAGCACGGAATCGCAATGGGGGGTAGATTTGGCCTTTGCCTTTGGGAAGCGGCGAGCTCCTGCTCATTGGAAGTCAAAAAGGTCCAGGAAAAAAAAAATGATATAAGCTTCTCATATGGAACTTGGTCAAGTAGATAGTTTACTGACATAATAAGAAGATTTGTCAAATTGAAATATGAAATGCTTTTCATTTTCTACCAATATATACTTCCCACCAAACTTTTTGCTCTCAGCGATGGAGATAATGAGAAAAAGAGAAAGCAGTAAAAACAAGTGAAGAAGCATATAGAAGTTTCGTTGTTTGCCCTAGCCATTTCACTATAGCCCTTCTTGACTGCTAATATTAATCTTTTCGAAGTGAGAAACTGCCTCTCTTTTTCTGGAATGTGGGGATTCCAGTGCATAATCCACACTATCTATACTAATTTGTAAAAAGATAAAAACAATTAAATTAACGGAAGAAGCCACTAATAATTGTTGTTTAGAGTTTTATAATTACTAGGTTGCCGCCTTACATATATGCAGTGTCGAATTGAGTTGTGATTCCCATCACTTATAATTTGTTTCTCTGCTCATGAAATATCCAGAAGATCGTCAGATTACAATAACAATCTATCAATAGATAAATAAATTCTTCCAAGTTGAGAACTAGCTCCTAGATGTTTAAATTAATTTTCTAATTTCTTCGGTGATTAGTGTATAACTACAAAATGAATCTTCTGTTGCTGATTATCATAAATCAAGAGAGATCTAGTGAGGATCATGTCGAATATTTCACTTGTATCACAAGCAGATTCGTTTCAAGATTTTTCTTTTAAAGCAAAATTCGGAGTTGTGCTTTCGTATTTAGTGTACTTAAACTATATATTAATGTTGTTGAGAATATCATTAACTTACATGTAAGTAGTGTCCTATTCTTTAGGCACTTGATTATTAGTTTTTATTAAGTGCAAAATGTGGCCTTGTTTACCTAGTCAATTGAAAGAGATGTGAAGTAGTGGCTGCACATTCCTAAGGTTATGCGTGTAGCCGTTAGATATTTGCTCTATATAAAGAGCAGTTGGCTGTAAGTTCCGATGCACAGTTAACTATTAGTTTCCTTCTTTAATTTCTTTTATCAAATGTTTGATAAATTTATACATATTATCTAATAGAAGAAATAAAGATAAATATAAATCTAGAAAAAAAATTCAGATTATATATAAAATAGAATAAAAATATTAGTAAGTAATTGAAAAACGAATATTATTAAGAAACAATTTAACCAAAAAAAAAAAAGTTTTTTATGTATTATTTGGACATAGACCGTACCTCATAGGCCTCGTGTGGCTTAAAAATAATTAAAGTATAACTAATTTATTATCATTTTAATTAACATAGAGGACTTCGAACACAAGATCATTTTGGTTATTTTGGTTATGATTTATGTTAAGGAACCATTTGATTTAAAAATTTTAAGTTTTTAGGTTTAGGTCTAATGACAGTATTTAACCTCTAATAAATATAAAAGTAAATCAAATAAGAAAAACAACTAATTAAAGAGTATAATCCGCATAATGATGTAAGCAAAGTTCTTGTTAACAAAGATTAGGAAAATTCATTCGGTCTCCTGCGCTGCATCACAATCTCATTCTTTAATTTGAATATTCTTTCTCTAATGTGTTACAGACTTTCAATCAGTAAAGTTAGTGCAAAAGATTAACCAAATGACAACAACATATGATTATTAAATTTTTTATAATTGAGATTCGTAGATTCTGAACAAGGAAGGATCACAGGCGGCAAAACGGCAGATAGAAAGCTTCTATATAAAATATTCGTATGGAAACAGTGCTTTCTTGTTGCTTAATTTGTTTCATTCACAAGTTATCTACATTAAATATGTGGGATAAAGCGAAGTAACAAGCAGGAAGATTTACAATTCACTTATTAGTAATTTCTGACTTCCAAATTTAAGAAAAACCTTATCATGGCTAGGGCAAACAACACCACTTCCATCTGCTTTAATAATTTCTGAATTTTTTAGACAAAATCACCCTCTAAGGTTAAATATGGTAGATAATTTAGAATGAATGCTTTTGTAGTTTAAGGATTTAGAGTAGTATCCATTTAGATTTTTAATTATGCTATATGTGAGATACTCAAATATGTTTCAGATGATTTTATTGATGTCCATTGGGGTGGAGGATGACGACGAGCGTATTCTTTTGGATTGATGTTTTTATAGTAGAGTACGTTCAAAAATTGTTCGCCAAGGTGGCGACTGTGAAAATTTCGGATGGCTTAGCAATTTCAAGGCATCAACTGGGAGCCACGGCACCAAATATGGCTGCCGCGATGTTTGACAGACAGAGATTGGATGCCACCAAATGCGGTTGCGGCGACGTTGGATAGACAAAGATTTGGTGCCACCGTGCCAAGTTATCGGAGGTCACGAAGCTAGAGACGCTGTTCTTGTGATGTTGGAGTACCAGAGAGTCATGGTCGCAGCACCGAGATTGTGGTCACCATGGCTCCAGCCTTCTATAGATTGACTACCACGACGCTAGGATTATGGATGCCTTGGTGCCAGCCTGATTCTCGATCAAATACGGATTCCTTTTTTTTTTTTTCCTTATTTGTACGCTATATAAACATACTTTTCTTGTTTTGATGGAGGCTATGAGTTAGGAGAGTTCCTAGGCAATTTTTTCATCCTCATTAAGTGAGAAATATTAAGAGGAGATCAAATCAATTTGTATTGTATATGAATTATTTTTGTGAAATGGAATTGGGGGAAATCTTGGCGGTTCTCAAGGGATCATTGTAATTTCTTCTCTGGTTTTTTTTTTTTAATAAAAATTTATTCGTCATTGTCTTATGGATGTAGGTACATCGCCAAATAATGTATAACTAGTGTCTATTTACTATTATCGTTTATTTATGATTGATAGTTCTTTGGCTTTTTAGCTTCAAATTGATCTAAGGCTTTTGGGTTATTTTTATACTATGCTTAATATATCCTAGATTAGTTTATTGAATAATATTTTTCGTTGATCAACTTGGAATTTCAATGCAAATGACCAAAATATAAATGCAATATTATTCATTTATAGTATTTAATTATTAATATGTTATAATTAATTATTTTTCTTTTTCTTTAACTATTTCCAGTAATTTCTATACAAATAGGTTGTAGTAATATTTCATATAAAAAATGATAATTTAATATCGTAAAACTTTAATTAAAGTAAAAACATATGGATCGTATAGTTTAAATCAAAATTTAACTTATTCTTTTTAATTTAATGTACAAAATATATTTTAATTTCAAAATAGACATATTTATTTTTAAAATAATATAACATTTTAAAAACATATGATATAAATATAAATTTATAAGAAGAATATAAATTTATTAAATTCTATAATCATTAATAAAGATATATTAAAATAATCTATTTTTGAATCAAATTTTCATATAATAAAACATCAAATCAACACAAATATAATGAAATAAATATGTTTACCATTTTATAATTAAACGTAATTTTAAGTTTTTTCATTTCAAAAGCAGAAACAGGTTTGCAAAAGTAAGGGGGTTCCCTACTTTCAGAGAGTTCATTATAAAGTTAAACTATCTTTTAAGCAAATTAGTTTTGAAGCAGTCTGTTGCTGTGAAAATAAGTATTTATTTTCAAAATAATTACAATCCCGAAAGAACTCTAAATAGAAGAATTGTATAGGGGTATTATTCAGAATTGCAATTGAGATGAGTCATTCAAACATTTTCTTTGCAACAAAATGAAGAAATATATTCTTAACTATTTTCATTCAAAATTTTTTATCTGACATAATTTTAAGTTTCTATATAAATCTAAGAAATATAGGCAGACGGCAATGCCAAATAAGACTAAGAACAAACATTACTTTTCATGAAAGATTTGTAAACATTAAAAAAAAAAAAGAAGCACATAACATTATTAAAAAAAAATATATATATATATATATATATCACCAGAAACATTATTAATGAGGTTATCGGCGACTAACTAAACGTATTTGAAATATTCAAATATCGTAGCAAGAATTACGGTACAAGACTGTTATAAATATCAACCTACTCATCAATCGGATATATGCAAAATCAGAAGTATCATAATTATCTCTAGAATAGAAGAAGCTAAGCAACTCGTAGTGGAGTTTTTTTGGCCCAGCAAGATGAGAATAGACTTGAAATGAAGCAGATCGACACCGCAGAAAACCATTATGCAATTCTTTGCGATGATGGACTGCTTCTGGAGCCACCATCTAGAGAGCAGTTTCGGTTTCCACTTATCCAGAATTCGTAGAAGAGTTACAGCTTCCTGTTTACGTGGCTCTGAAGGTGATTGATGATATAAATGATCAGAGGAAAAAAAATGAAAAGTTGGCACGCGACATCTATAGGTGCAAGAATTTGAGATATCAAAACTTGGTGCCAATCTACAAAACGTTAATTTTCGAAGACAAGTTTTATGCTGAAATGCCCTGCATGAGGGGTTCTCTTGAATCAGTCGTAAGCGTTTGGCGCTGAGACGGCTTGCAAGATGATTGCATTGCAATTGCACTCAAAGAAGTCCTAAAGGGTCTAGTTTATCTCCATGGAGAGGGCTTGCTTCATAAAGATATCCACGCCAGGCACATCTATGTCAATCATGCATATCATCAAATTCAGTTTGGCTTTGCAGGATCTATATATGAATACACTGCTCATCTTCAGTTTCTTGATTATTCTCCTCTTAATCATTCTCCATCATTGTCTATCTCTTCTTGGGCTGCTGCCCCCGAAGTCGTGAAATTTGGTGATGATTGTTACTCCTGTAAGGCTGATGTATGGCTTATTGGAATTACTGCACTACAATTGGTTTAGGGTGGATCAATTCCAGTCGCTGATAGGCAAGAACTGGATGCTATGATACAAATTCTGAGGAAACGGTCGAAAACACCCACATGGGATCTTAAGTTATCCAACAATTTTTGGAAAATGGTCAAATCGTGTCTAGCTGAAGAGGTGGAAAAGAGACCGACTGCTAAGCAACTGTTGAAGCACAACTTCTTCAAGAAATGTGCCACAGTAGATCACTTTTATGACGTGTTCTACTACCAAATGTAGATAGGTATATCTATTGAATTACATGCATATTGAAGATTTAAGGCTTCCTCATTAAGTTTTGGAAAATGGCAAATCGTCGTATTGCTTGTTTATATTCTGAAACTTGCTTTTAAATTTTTTATATCAACTTTTTCAATAGAATCATTCTAGAGGGTAATCTCTGGGAAGAAATGAGAAAACTAATACAGTTTGAATATTTTGTTAATAACACGTATATACGTACTAAGAGCTAATCATTACAAGTCTACGATCAATGATTATATAGGTTTCCCATCATTTAAATCCTCCCATCTTCGGCATTGGACCAGGTATATTCACATTCTAAAGCATAATAAAGTGTAGACTAATTAAGTGTTCATCTGGGATGGTTGTGGAAAATCCAAAATTTGATTTTCAGATAATCTACAGTTAAAATACGAACGTGGTACGATAAATTAATAAGCAGGAGATAATAGATTGCATATTTTTAGTTAATTGAGAATTTCCATTCAAGATTTCATTGGATATATTATTGTAAATATACTTCCTTTAATATGAAACACATGCATGCAGGAGCTCTTCTGCCGAAGGTGACGAAATCAGCACCAGAATGTGATGCAGTGTTTGGTGTAAGAAGTGGAGATACTTGCCTTGGCATTACGCAGATGTTCAACTTGACGACTGAGTTCTTTGATTCAATCAACCCCAACCTTGACTGTGATTCTCTCTTTGTGGGTCAATGGCTTCGACGAATATATATAGATTGCACCAATAAGGAGATAAACTTATTTTCTGAATATAACTTATGATCATCTCCAAGGAAATTCAAAAAATATATATAGATTGCACCAATAAGGAGATAAACTTCAAGAATTACCTCTTTGCATGTAACTTTTAACTTCGATCATTAATTTATCAAAATAGCCAACGTTTCTTGTTCTTGGAAAAAAAAAATTCAATGAAAATTCAGAGAAAGACTCTCTAGCTAGCTATATGTTTCTTCTATTACTCCAATTCAGATAATATATACCAGCTTCTAGCTATATATTGGAAAAAACAATGAAACCAACCAATATATATGCCAAAAAAAAAAAAAAAGAACTAACTTAACTATATTTGGTAATATCAAAAGGTTAATTAACTAATTATTCATAAATAAAAAAATAATACTATTTTATGTGAAAAACACTCATATATGAAAAAAAATTCACAAGACTTTAATTTGATTTCAATTTCTATTTATAAACATAATAGATTTACTAAAATGATTACTTTGTAAACAAGTCTTACACATAATATATAAAAAGTTACGTCAAGAATATGACATTCTTAATTCTCTATTATAATGTATGTTGTAACCAAATTGATCAAATACAAAGTAACACAGAGAATTTATAAAAATGAATCCAGACTAATTTTTCAATTAAAAAAAGATTTAGTTGTATTTTACAAACAAAAATACTCTTGTTATTAAAAATAAGACAACCTTTCTTTTTCCTTCTTCTTCCTTCTTCTTCTTCTCCTTCACTTCTTCTTACTTCTTCTTCTTCTTCTTCTTCATTCTTCTGCTTCTTCACCTCAACTTATATTCCTTCTTCTTCTTAATTCTTCTTCTTCTTCTCCTTTAACTTCTATTCCTTCTTCTTCTTCATCTTCTTCTTTTCCTTTACTTCTTTCTTCTTTTCCTTTCTTCTTCTTCTTCTTCTTCTTCTTCTTCTCCCCCTTCTTCTTCCTGTTTACTTCTTATAAAAGGAATTTAAAAATTAAAATTCACAATGAAAATTAAATTTACATCATTTTAAAGTGTAATAAAAATTATATTTAAATTAAAATGAAAACTGCATAAAATAATTTGGGATGCACACAAAATGTCATGAGACACCAATGTCATGCCCAGGCGCACACCTTTATTATTCCCCTGGCCCTCCAAATTTCAAAAAGGAAATTAAATAATAAATTTTAAGCAAAAAGTTTACCTTTTCCTCAATGTAAACCCAATTTCTTGTTTGCTCATCTTGTCTCCCCCAAGTCTTACAGTCTAGATCCACATTTGGCCATGCCTTACACCTGCAAGTCGCCGCAAGACACACTCAACATGCATGTCTTTAGCGACTCATGGTGTCTTTGAGCCCGCAAGACAAGCTGAACATGCGTGTCTTCCAGTGACCCACGACATTTTGCCCCCACCATGACACCTCATTTAAGCGATTAACATTTTAAGTTTAATAATAACCCATAAATCATGGCACCATATCAGTATATGTATACATATAACATATTAGTCATTTATTGTTAAAGAAAAACATGTTTTATAAGCTATTGCACAATTATCCAATCATATTTATCATGATTAGTCAAAAATAAAATTAATGATAGCTATTTGAAACAGACGACATGAATCTAATAGAAGCCATTGAGCCAATAGGTAAGAATAGGCCAGTGGTTATTGGGCCAAATCCCTTAGATTGTCTATTTATATTACATTCTCCCAATAGTCAAACTAACTTCAAATATTATCATGATCCCCAACTCCAATGTTCATATTTTCCTTTACTATAGACACATCACTGCCAACTAAATTTCTTCCTGGCCATTATTGTTTTAACTAAAATATTGTTGTTATTTTTATTAAAAAAATAGATATTTGACATGTTTTCTTTCTGCCCATTTCCTCCACCAACTCTTGAGAAACCCCATTATACGTATTTATGCCATGTTCCAGTTCTAATTCAAGTCATCTATGTCATTATGTCAAAGTTTATCTTGGTTCATACTAGGTTGGACTAGCATTAGCCACTTTCAAAATCTTGGTTTGTTCTTATCTTTTGATCCATTTGGTCATGCCATGATTTAGGCTAGTTCTTTCTTCTTCTTCTTCTTTTCTCTTTTCTCAGAATTTTTATTTTGATAAATCCTAGTTTCATGTAAATTTAGGGTATTATTATTCCTTAGAATATGTGTATATATAAGAAATTTGAAAAATATGAGTTTAGTTAGAATATTTTATTAAAAAAATAGTTATGAGATACAATAATAAAAACTAGTAAAA